>JALXJV020000015.1:17424526-17509977 GCA_024633595.2 Lepomis macrochirus
TTTTGTAGTTTGGGATTTTGCTTCCTTATTCTTATCTTGTCAACTAAACTGCTTTGTGAATAGCACAACTGATGTACCGTTTGAGTTTGATACTGAGATTTTAAATGTGGACTTCCCAAAAGAGGAGATTGTCTACACTGTGCCCAGAATTATTAATCTTGATCCAAGTAAAATCTTTGTGGATTAGAATGTACTTAGAGATGTTTTGACAAACAAGGACCTTTGTTTATCACTTACTGCAGTCTGGGCCAAACAAGAAGAAAATCCACCAGAAGAAAAGAGTAAGTTAACCTCAACGTTTATCTCTGTAGTGACAAGATAAATTGCTGATGAAGGCTTTTAATTGTCTTCTGACCCACTAAAGACCCCCCTGAGAGAGTCCTCTACCCTGCAGAAGAAGTTCAGCTGGGGCTTGAAACAGCCTCACCTGCTTTGTGAATCATTTCTACCCACCTGACATCAAAGTCAGCTGGACCAAAAATGGTCGTCCGGTGTCTTAGGGGGTGTCACTCAGTCGCTGTCATTCCAACAATGATCAAACCTTCCACCAGTTCTCCACCCTGACATTTACACCAAGGGAGGGGGACATTTACAGCTGCACTGTGGAGCACTCTGCCCTGGACAGGCCTAAAACCAGGATCTGAGGTGATTATTTTATGTTATTAAGCCACTTAAAAATAAAGGTGTAAGTTTTGTTCTGTCTTTTATGATGCTTATGCTTTCCAACCTTCCTTAGAGTAGAGCTTGACTTGAGTAAACTGAGTCTTGGAACACATATTTTCTGAAAAGTGCCTGACTCTGGGCTTGTTGGGAAATGCCTTTGTATTGCAGAAGTATTTTTAATCGTGAAGGGACACCATGGACAATAATTTGTCTTTTGCTAAATATGGCTATCACAGCAAATGATCAAGTATTGCATCTATTCCAATTTAATAAATGTTAGATAAAGCCGTGTTTCTCCTGTCCCGTTGTGCATCCCCAGCCCCTTTTGCCGCTCGGTTGCTTTTTTTCATCGACGGGCCAGGGTCAGAGAGAGGAAGACGGGCTCATTCCTCTGAGCCACATGCCCCAGAACAGCACCAACAGGCGGCTTCTTCCACACGCAGCACCAATAACATCTGTGGACCTCCAGCGACACCTGCCAGCCAAACAATGGAAAAGTTTCTTACAGCTTTTAAATTGTTTTGTCAAAGAACAAATTCAATGCACAAAACTCAATTTCTCTTTTGCTGAATATGGCTATCACAGCAAATGACCAAGTATTGCATCTGTATTGCATCATCTATTGCAATTTAATAAATGATAAACACTAGGATTTTGGAGTGCAACATTTATAACTGTCTACCACTTTATTTTGTTTTACATAGGAGTTATTAGAAATAGAAACATGCATCATACCTTAACGGAACACTCCAAGGAGAGAAACCATGTGCACCTGCAACTTCTGTTAAATTTATTGCCGATAAAACAAAAGGGAGGAAAGTTTGAAAATTTAGTTTTTATAAAGAGAGGCATTTGCACACTGTAAAAGAGCCTTATGGTCTGAATAAACATCAGATTTAATGCCTTTGTTATTTATCTACTGGTGTTCCTGTTATTGCCTGCAAGTTCTCTACCTTTAGCTGATCATGGGACAATATTAACCAGAAATGCACAGTAGGAGTTTCTGGGCAATCACACTGTCGCTTATTCAAACATTGCCATGTGACATACCCTTTATTTGCTTTTGTTTTGCCACTTTGATATGTTAAGAATATCAAAGTTTACACATACATGTGGTGTATATTCTTATATTATTCAAATATAAGTACATGATCTGTGATGCTTCGACCTGCTGCTACTGTACTGTTCATTTGAGTTAAACTGTAAAATCACACTTTATAAATAAACAAATCAATGAAGATTGTTTACTGTGCAGTGGATGCTTTTTACAACCAATTTGTACATTGTACAAGTACAATATGAATATGTTATAGATCAATAAACAGATCAAATAAATCTGTTCACTGTTCATTGATATGGAATTGTGCAATATCAAGAGCAACTTTACCAGTAGGGTGTAATAGAATAGCAAGTGTAGAACAATTATAGAAAACCAGAACAGATAACCTCATTCTTCAATAAAATTTGTGGCAAAATCAGTAGATGTTATTTGAAATTTGATGGTTTTCTTGATAAGCACAGCAGTACAAAGTAACATTTACTCATGTGTCATGATTGATTTTTCAGACCATGTTGCTGCTGTCTTTCGGACGTACCGCTTTGCTCTATACAACACAAGGAAAATTAGGCCCTACCTCACTTAGTATGCCACCCAGCTTCTGGTACAGGCCATGGTTATTTCTCAGCTCGACTATTGCAATAGCCTTCTAGTAGGTCTTCCAGCTTGTGCGGTGAAACCTCTATAAATGGTTCAGAATGCAACAGGGCGTCTGGTTTTTGATCAGCCCAAAAGGACTCATGTCTCTCCATTACTCAGTGACCTCCACTGGCTCCCCGTTGCCTCCAGAATCAAATTCAAGTCACTAAAGCTTGCATACAGAGCTACTACTGGGTCTGCACCCATCTACCTTAACTCCATAACATAAGTTTATGTTCCTTTTCGGCCACTAAGCTCCTCCAACGAACGGCACCTGGCTCTGCCATCCCTACACACAAAGCATTCTCAGTCCCAGTTCTCATCTGTGACACCACGAATGTGGTGCTACCACACGCCACCAGAGCAGGGGCATCCCTCTCTAACTTCAAGAAGCTCAAAACTCATCTCTTCCGCTGTTACTAGTATGTATTGTTGTATTATGTATTGTTAGTTATAGTTTGTGCTGTAGCCTAGGCAATTTGATGCGTTGTTAATACTTGTATGTTGTTCCTCAAATGTAAGTCGCTTTAGATAAAAGCATCTGCCAAATGAGTAAATGTAAATGTAACCTAAATGTTGACACTTTTACTTAAGTCGGATTTCAGACTTGGAAAGTCGGGAGAACCTCACTACCCCGACTTTGTGATCCAAGATGGCTATCGGGGTATCAACAGTTAGTGAAAGCTGTAGTTTACACTGTGACTCATAGAAATGTTCTTACACAAAGTACTGTCCAACTGCTGTCTGTGGATGTGATGCTATAGAGTGTAGTATGAGCAAATACACCACAATGTCTTTTTTTTATCAACCGGTGAATCAATAGCTAATCTGGGTATTTGTAAACAATAGCTGGCCGAGCCAGGTTTTCCAACTTGTTAATTCGAACACCGTCGGCTCAGGTGTGACGCCGTATTATATCATACTGAATATATCTAGATACATATACATAGCTGAATACACAGCTATGACGTTAATAAACACAGGCCAACAATGTGTGACAGCAAGGACACAAAAATAGGATGTGAACTGTTAACTTTCTAAACATGTCCATAACTTAACTATAAAACAAATGCTTTGATATGATTTGATTGAAAAGACTTTTGCAAAGGATTTCCCATGAACATCATGAACATAGAAGTAGTAGGCCTTGTGTGCAGTATTGGAGCATGTTAGGCCTACTTCCTTTTATAAATGTTTTCCAGTCAGAAGTAGGCTACACTTCTGGTTCAGCACTGAGTAGCTGTTTGTCTTTTAAACTGCTGCAGTAAAACTATAAACAGAAAAAGCTCCCTCCTAATGAGCTCCACAGAGTGCCTGTTCTTGCTGAGAAATAGCTAATGAACTTGAGTAATTGTAAAGCAAGGTGTGAACACAGATTTTCTAAAATATTTGTCATTGTTTGCATTAATCTAGAAACATTTCTCAATTTAATTCAACACCATTTTTTGATTTGTCAGTAAATATCTGTATTTATTTTTTCAGTTTTTATTCAACCTATTGTTAATATAATAGTATTGAATCATGAAATTCTATAGATTGGTAAAGTATATCACATAGTTGTTTATATTCTTCACATAGGCACTACATTTTAATAATTAAATGTGTATTAAGTAACCTATATCTCTCTTATCTCATATTAAAGTAGCCTATAATGCTTACGGCCTATGTGGCTGACTGTATATCACAACCTTAAAAAATAAATCATACCATAATGTAAGCATGTGCTTCATTTGCATTGTAACCATTTCCTAACAAATAGGAAGCATATGAAATCAGCATGATCAATCAGAAAATATTAAGTTTTATTAAGTCATTACACTGCCTCGTCATGGTGTCACACGTCTGGCAACAGGCCAACGTGCACCACACAGAACACTGGCAAACAAATGGTGCAGTTTGGCTTGATACTCATCAAGTATGCTATTTGATTTCTCCGACTCTCGTCGTCGTCTGTACTTTTTGCATCCGCTTTCGTTTCACAGGGGACGAGGGGGGTTTCCTGGAGCTGCCGCAGCCGTGTTTTCAACTCGACTCCCTGCGAAGAGACCCGCCCTGAACTGACTCTTATTGGCACCAAATCTGACGGTATTCATTAAACAAACAATGGCAGCGAATATTGTCCAATCAGAGGTAGAAAAGGAGATGTATTCTCAGAATGTGGGTGGGATGATTTGCATAGAATGCTGTATTAACGACCACTCGGAAAACGGAACAAACCGCGTCCCTTTAGTTCTCAAATACGGATGATTTCGTATTTTAAGGGACGGGTGGCAACCCTAGATTGGTGGGTCAAACCCACTAATAGAAACTCTTTTTTTCGGATATTTTTGACTCACAAAACTTTTCGACTTGCAAAACTCTCACTTGCAAAACGGTTTATCCTGTAAAACTTTCTGACTCTCACAGAAAACGTTTTGACTTGCAATCAAAGGGGACAGATTAGCAATCAAAACTTTTTGTGACACAAAAAGTCCTGTTTGCAATTACAAACTTGATTTTGATTGCAATGCAAAATATGCTCTCCAAACCTTTAAAAAAATATATAATAAATGCAACATTAGCCCTGATCAAACCCTACCTACAATGATATTAAAGTATAGGTAAAATCAACTTTCTGTTAGAACATTAACACCATGAACAAACCTTCACCTTTCCTTTCTCTTAAATTTTCATCATAGTGTGTATTTCTTGGCATCTGTAAAAGATTTATGTATGAACAGAAAATGTCTTAGCTGCAAAACAGGTTAGACGGCTAATTAAAAATCCACATTCACATAACAGGAAGCTGGGAAAGTTGTCTTCTCTACAAACTGATTTATTTTAGTTTTATATTAATCTATTCCTTTTGCTGATTCATATAGGTAGATTTATGATAATAAACCTAACTAAGGATCAAATATGTAGTGCGATTTTTCTGGGTAATTTTTTACTTTGTTCAAATTTTGCACCTGATTTGGTCATGTGATTGACTGTGACTTTCCTTATCGACAAGATAAAACATGTTCCTCAGTTCAGACTGCTAGTATTTGAAGATCTGCAGCTCAGGCATGAAGTGCTCCGCTCTCATAATCCTGATGTTCCACAGCTTCTGTGTCTTCTCACAAAGTAAGAATGATATTTAAATTTACCAGGCTGTAGTTTAAGTTTCTAATAATGATTGTGATATTATGGGAACATAAAAATATGGGGTATTCTTGAGTGATTCTTGAGTTTCTGGATATTAAGAACACAATTGCCTGAAAGAAAGCGTAAACAGATGCTGTATTTCTTTGTATTGATAGGACCATTTACATGCATTCTAATAATCTTTATTTCCATTGAATTGTTTTTCAGTTCCTCATGAAATCATCTATTTTGTGGGCTGCTTTGTGAATAGCACAGCTGAGGTACAGTTTGAGTTTGATGGTGAGGAGATTTTATATGTGGATTTTTCAAAAGAGGAGATTGTCTACACTGTGCCCAGATTTATTGATCCTGATCCAAGTCAGATGTTAGTGGGTTTTAACATACTTAGAGATGCTAGGGTCAATAATGACTTGTGTTCATTGTTTACTGCACTTGGTGCAAAGGAAAATCCACCAGAAGAAAAAGGTACGTTAACCTCAACATTTATCTCTCTAAACCTAACTGATAAAATGCTGATGGTTTTTAATTGTCTTCTGACCCACTAAGACCCCCCTGAGAGCATCCTCTACCCTGCAAGAGAAGTTCAGCTGGGAGTTGAAAACAGTCTCACCTGCTTTGTGAATCATTTCTACCCACCTGACATCAAAGTCAGCTGGACCAAAAATGGTCGTCCGGTGTCGGAGGGGGTGTCACTCAGTCGCTATCATCCCAATAATGATCAAACCTTCCACCAGTTCTCTACTCTGACATTCACACCAAGGGAGGGGGACATTTACAGCTGCACTGTGGAGCACTCAGCCCTGGACAGACCTGAAACCAGAATCTGGGGTGATTGTTTTAACTTATTAAGCCACTTAAAAATAAAGATTAAAAGTTTGTTCTGTCTGTAATGATGCTTATGCTTTCCAACTTTCTCCGCAGAGCTTGACTTGAATCAACCTTGGACCAGCCTTGGACAAGATATTTTCTGTGGAGTGGGCCTGACTCTGGGCTTGTTGGGAATTGGAGTTGGAGTATTTTTAATTGCGAAAGGACACGATGGACAATAATTTCTCTATTGCTGAATATGGAAGTTTTTGCAAATGAATCTAGTATTGCATGTATTCATACTTAATGAATTATAGAAAAAACACTATGATTAGGGAGTGCAACATCTATAACTTTCTGACACTTTATTTTGCTTTACAGGAGTTATTATGGAAACCTTATTGGCACTTTCATGGGCACATTCTCTAGCCACACTTGCCAGATGAAATTCCACATAAAATGGTCATTTGAAATAGAAACATCTGCCATACCTTAATGAAAAACTCCTCCTCCACCTGCAAGTTAAGTTGGATTTTTTGGCTTTAATATAGTAGGTACAAAAGGAAGGGAATTCAATCATTTACATTTTTAAAGAGTATAAAAAGCCTTATGGTCTGAATAAACATTAGATTTAATCTTTATTATTTAACCTTTATTTTTTTTTATTTGCTGGTGTTTGTCTGCCTTCAAGTTCTCTGCCTTTATATGATAATGGGGCAATATATTAATTAGTAATGTACACTAAGAGGAAAGCTTCTGGTTTATCACACTGTCATTTATTCAAACATACTGTTTGTTTGCTTCTGTTTTGCCACTTCCTGTTAGGAACACAAAGTTAATACATACATGTGCTTTATATTCTTATATTATTTAAATGTACATGATTTGTGATGCTTGAGCCTGCTACCACTATATTCATTTGAGTGAAGCTGTAACACAATAAATAAACAAATCAATGAAAATTGATTAGTGTTCAGGGGATGAATTTTAGAACTGATGAGACTGACTTCAGGATTAATAAATTACATTACATATGAACAAGTTACAGACATCTAGAAACAGGTACATTCAGAATATAGAGAAAAAGTTATTTTAAGGTCAGAAAGTACATTTTTGACCAATACTATATTTTGTTTAGTGTCTATACTATTGCAGATAGAATTGTTAGATTTATAAAATGTTTCTTAAGAAACGTGATGCATTTTTACCCTGATAATTTCAAGCCACTATGCTAATACAGCTAGCTAAACAATGGCTGAGGTGGGTGGAGTGGGTTGTAACACCTCTTTAAAGGAGAACTCCGGGCAATTTTTAAGTTAATCTTGATCGTTATACCTTTGTGAGTACTGTCTATAGAAAAAATACGAGAAGGATTGGTGCTTGCAACACGGAGCTGCTACAGCTAATGCACAGAGCCCCCACGTAGCTAAAATGGCAGTTATGGGGTCATTTACATAAAGAGTGTCTTTGTGCCTCTTAACAGACACAAAATGCAATTAAAATGTCTGTCCAACATGAACAGGGCTCTTACATGACAACACGATGTGTTTAGCAACTTTAAGAAGTGCTAAATATTTTTGTTAGACCTAAGGATGTACAAAGATGTTCTTTAAGTAAATTTTAGTAGTATTTATTAAGTATACTGTTAAGTAAGTTTATTCTATAGGCTAAATAAATTTACATACATGTACATGAGTCATCAGACTAAGTCTCTTACGGTAAGAGAAACATTTTTCTTTTATACAACTACCTGTTTTTGAAGCATATGTTTTAGCGTGGCATCTATTTTTGCTTCTTTTGTCTCATTGTTACAACTTACCCCAGCATGTGTTACAACCTTGGTGGACACGGGCCCAGCGGTGTAAGAACAATCTGCTGACTGGGTCCTTAAGGGCCACCAAAGCGTTTTTTTCTGACACCAGCATCTTTTTTTCAATTCATTCCAATGGCAGCGCCGCGTTTTTACAAGCTGGTAAAAACGCCAGCAGCGTGACAAAGTGCTGAGCCTGTTTTCCACACTGGATGTTGGGCGCTGGGCACTGAGCATTTTTTTCCGGTCGCCGAGAGTTGAAAAAACAGTCACTTTTTACTCAGCTGTGACACAGACCTTAAAAGATGCCGACCTGAAGATTGTAAGAAAGCTAAAACAAAGGAAACATCAAGGGCCAGTTGTTCAAAGGTAAACTGATCGGATTTTGGTTATCGGATTGGATCAAATCTTGAAAATGGGTTGTTCAAAAGGGAAAGAAGGAATCTGAAATCAGATTAGATCAGGGAATCCAATCCTAGTTTCAATCTGGATCAAACCTTCAGTTTGTGTTGTTCAAAACTTGTCAGTGGGATTTGGATAACTTTGATCCAAAAAAACAGGATTATCCTGATCCCAACAGGGGGTAGGATTTCAAGGTGGATTTCAGGAAGAAAATGTAGTAAAACTTTAAAATTGGTCAAATAATACATTTGTATCATTTAGTGTATATACTTTTATTTATATTTTGCACTTGACTTGTGTAACCGTTGTAACAGTGATAAAGTAGACATAGGTTAACCATTAAGCTATTCAGTATAGTAAAGTAAAAATGAAATAAAAATTATCTTGTCCCCATGAAATAATCCCCCAAACAGATTTCAATAACAAACAAAAATAACATTTTTGGTCATTCATCACCGTATATTAATTTCAAAGAAACAATCATCAGAGATGAGCCTGTCAAAAAAAATGTGCACAATGTATTTGTTAATGTATGTTTGTTGTTTATTTTGTTGTGGTTCAGATGTGGGTCATAAAATAAATTATGATTAGAAGTGGATGTTTATGTTATTTTTGTGTTTTGTCTCAAAATAAGAAACACTTACAGTGACCCCATGTTGGCTCTTCTACCTGTTCTTTACATAGCTGGTAGCACACATTGTGATATGTTGTCCCATTTAGAGCACTAGTAATCCGGATTTGGTAATCTTGAAAACTGTGTATCTGGATCAGGGTGATCCAGTCCAATGTTGCTTTGAAAAACCGGCATAAAAGTAAGACGGATTACCTGATCCTGGATAGGAAGAAATGGGATTTCCAAATCCGGATAATTTTGATCCAGATTAAATGTTTTGAACAACTGGCCCCAAATCTTAAGTGTAATGCCCTTGGGTCAGTTCAAAACATTTAATCTGGATCAAAATGATCCAGATTTGGAAATCCCATTTCTTCCTATCCAGGATCAGGTAATCTGTCTTACTTTTATACCGGTTTTTCAAAGCAACATTGGACTGGATCACCCTGGGCCAGTTGTTCAAAGGTAAGCTGATCGGATTTTGGTTATCGGATTGGATCAAATCTTGAAAATGGGTTGTTGAAAAGGGAAAGAAGGAATCTGAAATCAGATTAGATCAGGGAATCCAATCCTAGTTTTAATCTGGATCGAACCTTCAGTTTGTGTTGTTCAAAACTTGTCAGTGGGATTTGGATAACTTTGATCCAAAAAAACAGGATTATCCTGATCCCAACAGGGGGTAGGATTTCAATGTGGATTTCAGGAAGAAAATGTAGTAAAACTTTAAAATTGGTCAAATAATACATTTGTATCATTTAGTGTATATACTTTTATTTATATTTTGCACTTGACTTGTGTAACCGTTGTAACAGTGATAAAGCAGACATAGGCTAATAATTAAGTTATTCAGTATAGTAAAGTAAAAATTAAATAAAAATTATCTTGTCCCCATGAAATAATCCCCCAAACAGACTTCAATAACAAACAAAAATAATATATTCATTTTTTGGTCACTGGAAACAACAAAACTTCCTTCTGTTTTCAGTGCAAGTCCAACAATCTTTGCGAGAAGCTTGTTGTTGAGGCTTATTAACTTGGCGGTTAGTTTTGAGCGCAGTGCACAGATTGTCAAAATCTGTAAGTACTGGATTCCCTCGATGATGCCCACCACATCTGGTTCATGGCAAGCATAGACTAGATCCTCACACCGGATTTTCAGGTCCTCATACACGCTGCACTCTGCAGTTCCCTGTATGACAAACAAACAGAACACCAAAATTAAGAAACTGTCACACTTATTAAGGAAAAATAAAAACAGAATGTACAGTATGTTCAGATTAAGATAATAATTCAACATCACATCTTCTTTGGAGACCTAAAAAACGCAAATGTGTGCTCAAATCCACACACAACACTAAGCAATTTCAATAAATTTAGTACAAATGAACCTATCACAACCTAAATAATGTTAGTATTTTAAATACAGATCTTTAACATAAAAAATCCAATAATTTTTGCTTTGTATGAGGTAACAGTGTGTGGCTTTTTCAGACACTTCATCCTCTTCAGATCCCCAAATGAATGCTGGATATTAGTGATGGTGGAAAACTAGGTTATCAAGGTTACATATTTACCAGTTAGTAACAGCTTATATAAAACACTTAATAGCCTACTGAATGAAAAGCCCAGATGTCCCCTTTTTCCACCAGCAATTAAATGCAGCATGTATTCATTGATCTGTGTGGAGCTGTCTCAGTGTCTCATAATTCCTTTCACAAATGTAACATTATGCATGTCTGTCAGGCATACAGATTAAACAATTAAAATAAATACAAAATGTTAAATATTTCCTATATTTGTTCAATTTCAAAATCTGTGCATTAAAATAAAAATGGAAAAATACACAAAAGTCATTGAGCAGGCAGTGTTTTTCAGAAATTTACCGGGAACAGACTTTAAAACAAGTTCTGCATAGGGCTCTACTTCATAATACTTAAAAATCCTATTCTAGGCCATGTGCTAACATCTCCGTGCTGCTGGTTCTCTAAACCTACACATGTCTACATGTATAGATGACAAGGCATGGCTGTGTCTAAAGGTCCCATGATGCTATCTGTAATGCTTCACAATATCAGGCTTTTGCGGTACAACAGTGCTGCATAATTTACAGGACCATCCCATTTGTTATTGAAAAAATACAACAAGGTATTATTAGGGCTGAAACAATTTAGCGATAAAATCGATTAATAAAATGCTTCGGCACAGATTCTGTGAATCAATGCTTCGTTTAATCCATGTAATACAGCACAGTGTTTTGCACGGACATCACGCTTACTCTGTGTGAACACGACATGATTATAATGGAGCTGTTTGCTCCATTATAATCTCCAAAAGAAAATAGTGAGGGACAAAGAGGAAAGTGTTCAAAGTATGTTATTTTTTCAAGATAAAAGACTCTGTAATGTCACAGTCCATCCACCGTAAAACAAAACTTATGTCACCTCTGCAACAGCACGACGGCAGCTGAACAAAAAGCCCCGGTGTTATGCCAGCGGAACACAGACAAGGTAACAGAAATCATAATTGATTGTTTTTGAAGGCTAGCCAAAGTAAGCCACAGTCCTCAGCTGAAAATGTACACACGTGCGTTTGTTGTTCTCCTTTTTGGGCCATGAGCTGTAACCTCACAGTCAGGAGTTAACTGGCTGTTGGGAGCTGGACCTTTTAACGCCCCTCCAGCTCTCTGTAGTTCACACAATCCGTGCTACATATGTGTGCTAATCCATCTTTTCACGCCGCCGCCGCCAAGCAAAAGTACTTCCTTTACGATGCATTGATGAATCACTGAAATAATCTAGCAAAGCTTCTAATACTAAAATCATTGTTAGCTGCAGCCCTAGGTATTATACCTAGCCTTTTGGAAACAAGCTTAATAAAACTGCTTAAGATTTTACCCCCAAAAATGGTTTTGGAATAGTCATTTCTCATAATGATAGTTTGACACAAAAACACGTATTGTTTTCTGATCACTTACCTAATGTGTCTCTGAATGGCACACAGTGCTTTGTGGGGTAACTGATATGCTCCACAGAGGATATCTGGAGGTCTCCTGAAAAAGCAACACACACAAAAGAGGTGATGATAACAATATTAAAATATTTTTGTAAAAATATATACTTTTACAAAACTAGGCTACGTTTTGATTTTTGGACAGCCATGTCTACTAAAGGTGTGCGAAAATAAATCTTTGATTCATTAAAATTGATTATACGATCTCACAGCATTCAAGCAGGAAATACAGCAGGAGATACAGGACCAGCAGTTAACATTAAAACCTGTAATCACACATCTCAAGCTACCAAATATGCCTCAATTATAAAAGCCTACATTTATTTCCATTCAATAGGGTCCAACCATTTTGAGTCCCCTGCTAAATGGACATTGTTTCATGTGGAGTTCTTCTCTATGCCACAGGGTGCTCCTTCTACGGGGGCTGTCTATGTTACGAGCGTGAGAAGCAGGCCCCGCCATCCTGCACGTCTTGCTAGCAAGAATTTGGTCAAAGCTAGTAATTTATTTCTTGTAATTTTCTCCCAAAGCCTGCTTTATGAGTATTTTAAATAAAGCCAGCTGTTTTAGATAAAATATTTAACATTCATTACAACTACATTAACAACGTTAACTGGTCAACAACCAAAATGTCTCTAATATATCAGTTTAATGTCAGTAACATTAAGTTATCTGAACTCCACCGCCCAAAAAACAAAAACTTTCCTCCGCCATCTTGAGTCCAGACTTTACGGCCACAAGAGGAAACAGCCATTTATTTTAAATTCTCTAGTGAAAGGGGGAAGCCATTGTACGTTAATGAAAACCCTACAAAGTAGAAACCGCATCTGAATAAAACTTGAATTTTTAATGTACGTTAACTGTATGAGCTTAATTAGTGCACATTTGGAAATGCCTCTGGCATCGTCACAAGAAACACATGATACAGGAAACAAAGTGGTTTTCTAGCATGAGGAAAAGTAATATATCCATGCCAATTCGACTACAATTAAACTTTTACAACTAAAAATGGTTACTTACACGTTAAGTGATGTATTGTCCTCAGCTCTGCTGGAAACGCTGGTCAGGTCAACGCTGCAGTTTGGTCACCTCCTTACAGCCACCGTAGCCGTTACAGCCACGTGTGGGACATGCATGCCCAGACGAGTTCTGCTGTTGCTATGGTTACTAACTGAAATGTGGGCGTGTCCTGACAATTTACTTATGGCATAGGTCCTTAAACTGAGTTTTGTGAAATCAATTTAATAGGAAGTTCAACAAAATCAGTTTTATGGTAGAAAATGGCAAGTTACTGGAACATTCACACTTTTTACTTTTATGTAACTTAAATAAAAATGAAAAGAAAAGAAAATTAAATTTTTGAAAGAAATTTACATTTTAAAATGAAGTCGTATGGACAGGGCCATTGAAGGCCTTTTTACAGTGCATTATTAGCAGGAAAACACCACAGAGCCGTCTCCAAATCCTGGTTTGCCTGCTCCGTCTGGCCATTTGTCTAAGGATGATATCTTGAAGAGAGGCTAGCAGTGGCACCCAAGGCTCTACAAAAAGAACTCCAAACCTGGAACAAAAACCGTGGACCCTGATCAGAAACAATGTCATGAGGAAAGCTGTGCAACCAGAATACATGTTGAACTAACAGTACAGCAGTCTCTAGGGTAGAAGGTAACTTAGCCAGGGGGATGAAGTGTACGATCTTTGAAAATCTGTCCACAATGGTCAAAATGACAGTGTTACCTTCTGAGGGTGACAGGCTGTTGACAAAATCCACTGTGATGTGGGACCATGGTCTACTGGGAACATGAAGTGGTTGTAACAAACCCGGTGGAGGCTGGTGAGAGGTGGACGCAGACAGAGCAGGCCATCACAAAGGCTCGGGTGTACACATGTAACCGGTGGTTTCTTATTTTGCGTGCGTTGTGTTATAAAGTTGTGGCACAGACCAGGATATCTTTGGAGGCGATCTCCGTTTATTCTCTCTCTGACAACAGCTGACAACAGATGTAAATACAAAATCCTTCAGTCAATTATTATATTACAACCTCAGCCCCTCTTCTATGAAGTACAACAAAGCGCAGTAAATCAATAAAATACAACGACGGAAAACATACCTGACAACAGATGTAAATACAAAATCCTTCGGTCAATTATTATATTACAACCTCAGCCCCTACACAAATTAAATGACAAAGAATATATTAGTATATTACACAAGTTTAAGCTAATTGGCAAAACACACAACTCTCTGTGGTTACTAAGTAGCTTACCTCTTCTATGAAGTACAACAAAAGCGGAAGAGGTAAGGGTGGGGACCCCATTTATAGAAGGGTGTCCCCTAAAAGTTAACGTAGGGGTACAAAACATAAATCACAAAGGTTCCTCATATTGACACAGGAGATCTTACTCGTCAGGTGTTCACTATTTACATAGAATATTGTGTAATTATAATATTACATATTTAACTCTGTTACACTCACCCCTAGAATTACACAAAATTCTTGGCAGTAAAACAATTTACATAAATCACAGAACACAGGCCATAAAAAAAACAAAGACAACAAAGCAAGCAAACCAGCAATACCAGCTACCTTAAAAAAACAAAAGGCTAAGAGTCCAGACACCTGTTTGGCACCCAACAAAATCTCTGGAAACTCTACAGGCCAAAATGAGGTGCCATTTACACCACACCATGAGTCCATTCACAATGGGCATTCACTCTGAAGAATCTGTATTACCCTATAAAGCACAAACAAGTATAATTATGACCTATATATTCTGTACCATGTGTAGAAATAAATAAATATATAAAAATTTGGTCAAACAGCAAAAAGAATCACACTTGTATTACAGGAGACTGAACTTGTTCAATACCAAGGAGCGTCTCAACTTGAACCATTGACTCAATCAAGCGACATACTGGTCTGATGACTCTACCAAATCTGGTGGTAAGTCTCCAGCCCATATCTGACTCTGCAGGCTCAGCATATGGAGCAGGGTTGGAGTAGGACTCAGTGGAGGAGTTTAGGTCGACATCAGCACCAACCAGCCCACCAAAGACAGGGTAGAATTCTACAGATGGGGTAAGGGGATCAGCGTCTGGACCTGTATCAGTGGGGGACTGTTGTTGGACCCACGATGCTGTGCGGCTGTCATCACACTCACTGACACTGGGGAGGGAATCAGTGAGAGAGAGCCCAACTGATGCTGCTTCCATACCCACAATTGATGTTGCAGTCTCAGGCATACCAGACATAAAGGGGTCATTGGTCACACTGCCAGCAGGATGAATGGAGTCATCACCCAGAGCTACATCTAAGGGCAAAAAGTTGACCTGGAGAAGTAAGTTGCGATGCACCACACGTTCATTTCCTTCTTTGTCCCTGATTCGATAGATATGAAGAGCAGGTTTTGAGGACACCACTGTGTAGACAACAGGATCCCATTTGTCAGAAAGCTTCCGCTTGCCCCTAATTCCTTTGTTTGCTACAAGCACCAGGTCACCCAGTGAAAGAGGTAGACCTTTAGCCTTTTTTATTGTACTGATCAGACTGGTGTTTCTGCTCCACTGTGCTGTTTTCCTGGGCCAGTAGCATGGCAGAGCGCAAATCACCCACTAGTGACTTGACATAGGTGTGGTAGTCACAAACTGTGTCGTCACGGAGAACGTTCTGAAACATGAGATCAATTGGCAATCTGGGAACCGCTCAAACATCAGGTAGAATGGTGCAAAACCTGTGGTCTCATGGACAGTACAATTGTACACAAAGGTCATCGACTGAATCATCTGAGGCCATCTCTGTTTTGATCTTGGAGGTAGAGATCTCATCATATTGCCAAGGGTGCGGTTAAATCTCTCTGTGGTCCCATTCCCCATAGGATGGTAAGGTGAGGTACGAGATTTGCAAACACCACTCAACTGCAGAAGCTCAGCAATCAGCTCACTTTCAAAATTTGCTCCCTGATCAGAGTGTATGCGCTGGGGGAAGCCATAGACACAGAAGAATCCATCCCAGAGCTTTTTCGCAACACTTTTGGCAGTCTGATCTTGGCATCGGAAAGCATGTGCCAACTTTGTAAAGTGATCAGTGATCACAAGGACATCCACAGATTTGTTGCTGCTGTCCTCAGCTGACCAGAAATCAATGCACACAAGCTCCAGTGGAGCACTGGTCTTAATGTTCTCCAAGGGGGCTCTTGCAGCTGGCTCAGGAGTCTTGCTGAGGATACATCTGTGGCAGTTTCTTACATGGTTGCGCACATCTTTCTCCATGTCATACCAGAAGAATGCGTTGACGAGCCAGGGAGAGTGTGCGTGGTTGACCTTGATGACCCGGCATGGTCATGAATGCCAGACAGGACAACTGACTTTAGAGATTCGGGCACAACAAACTGGAATCTCTTGTGTTTGGTCAATTGATCCTTCACAATTCTGTAGAGGATGCCATCAAGGAATGTGAGTTTTTCCCATTGTTTCAGGATCCTCAGCGTTTGTTGATTCTCATTGCAGCGCTCACGTCTGGTGGGCCTGCGCTTCCAGCTCAACATAATAGGCAACTCTTGCGACAGTAGGGTCCAGTTTCTGGTGGGACAAGAGGTCAGCCTGGGACAACACAGAAGAGACATCATATCCAGGTGTAGTCAGTGTCGTCAGGTGATCAGCCAGAGATGCTGCACGCTGCATTGGAGCAGAATCCCAGTCAGCTGACAGAGGACAGAAGAGAAGAAACATCATCTTCTGACAAGGACACATTAACAGCAGTCGAAAGGGAGGGTCATCCAGTGATTGGGGCAGGCAGGTCAAATGGAAGGCTTCCTGCACTCTGAGATCTTTTACATCACAGGCTTGCTCCAATAGCTCAGCATATGGCTCTGACAGCAGCCGATTGGCTAAGGGCTTCACAAATGGGTCTCTACTGAGGGCGTCTGCCACAACATTCAGCTTGCCAGGGACATACTTGATCTCAAAGGGTATGGAGCGAGCTTGGAGACAGCAGCTGCTCACAGGCATCCAGCTTTGGCTTGGTCAGGATGTATGTGAGAGGATTGTTATCAGTCCAAACTGTGAATTTATGGCCCTTAAGCCAATGACTGAACTTGTCGCACACAGCCCACTTCAGAGCCAAGAATTCAAGTCTGTGTGCAGGATACTTGACTTGGCTGCGGCTGAGAGACTTGCTTGCAAAGGCTATTGGTCTCAGCTCTCATTTCACCAGCTGGAACCTGGGACAAGACAGCCCCAGCCCATCCATGGAAGCATCGGTGGACAGAAGAAATGGCCTCTCAAAATCTGGATGTGCTAATACCACACAGTTGAGAAGTGCCCCTTGAGTTCTTCAAATGCACTTTCAGAAGCGGGAGTCCAATCTTGGGGAGTTAAATCACGGAAGGTTCCAGCTTTGCCCCGCCCATGGCAACCCTTGGTTGTCCTTTTCTGACCTGCTGTCAAAGTAAAAAGCGGCTTAGCAAGACGAGAGCATCCTGGGATAAAGTGCTGGTAGAACATTACCATGCCAATGAAAGATCTAACTTTCTGTTGAGATGGAGTACAACCATCAGCATTCATGAGGTCTTCTTTTTGAAAGTTGGAGATGACCCTCACTTTGTCCTGGTCAACCGAGACACCATCAGCATCAACCACGTGACCCAAGAACTTTACAGACCTCCTGAGAATATGACATTTCTTCTGTGCCAGCTTTAGGTTAGCGGACCTCAGGCGAGGAAAACTACCTCCAGTCGTTTTAGAGCCTCCTCCTCCGAAGGTGCAAACACCAGCAGGTCATCAAGATAGCAGAGAGACTGGAAAAGTTCATATCACCAAAGATGCTGAGCATCATTCGCATAAAGGATGCTGGACTGTTGCAAAGGCCTTGGGGAAGTCTGTTGTATTCATAAAGGCCAAGAGGTGTGGTGAAAGCCATTATAGCGTCTGTCAGACTCATGGAGGGGATGTTGTAAAACCCTGATGTCAGATCCATAGTACTGAAGAAGGCGTTTCCACCAAGGGCAGCAAGGCAGTCAGCCTGATGGGGAAGTGGATGTGCATCTTTAACAGTTTTGGCATTAAGCCAGCGGAAGTCTGTGCAAATCCTCAAATCCCTGACTTCTTCCAGACCATTACCAGTGGCGAGGCATATTCACTGATGGACTTACTGATGATGCCTTTCATCTCCATGTCTGACAGCACCTCTCTTAGCTGTTGATAGTGCGCTGGTGGAACACGGCGAAAGGGTAACCGGAAGGAGCGGTCATCAGTAAAGGCGAATACGATGGACAAATTCCTTTGCCTCACCACAGTCCAGCTTGTCTCGAGAAGATGTCCTTATAGGTCAACATGAGCTCAGCCAGTTTCCTCTTCCACTCATCAGACACTTCACATCCCTCGATGTCTATGTCGGATAATCCACAGTCCTTAAGTAGCTGCACAGGGTCATGTGTGTGATCTGAGGGGGCAGATCCAGTTTGGGTTGCATCCTGGGTTTTGCACACACTTTGAGTGATGTTCAGCTCCTCTACGGCAACACAAGGGAAGACATCAGCTATTTTGGAATTGCGTGGCAGTATTACTGGGCTTTGCGTGGGATTGAGGATCTTCATTGGGATCCAGTGATCTCCCCACATGGGTGTTATAAGCCGCCCCACCATGATGTTCTTAGGAGTGGAGCGGGCAGAGCGAAGGCTCCACAATGACAGTGCTCCCAGGTGACACTGGAGCAGATGGTGGTAGTTTCCCCATACCACATATTCCTTCTGTGGCAGTAAGGTGACAGATTGTCGCTAACTTTACTGTGCCAATTTTTTCTGGCAACTCAGGACCTGTCCACCGGGAGATGCAGCTCAGCAGCTGGAGAAACTGTTCACATTCGGGGTCAGTGTTACTGGAGGAAATAAGCTCCCAGTACCTTGCGTTAGACTTAAACTCCTGAATGATGGGCCGCAGCACATTGCTCCCAATAATGAGTTCATCCCTTTGCCCAGGTACTACAAATGTCGGCACAATGAATCTGGATCCATAGATCTCAATGTCCAAGTCATAAATACATTTTGGTTGTGTGAGAAGGCCACCACAACCGACAAGCACCACACTCTCCGGTACAGATTGGGGATTTCTGGCAACACCTAAGCCTCTTAGCTTAGATTCTGCTTCTTCACTTAGGGTGCATGACATGCTTCCTGAATCAAGCATCCCCTCAGAGTAGACTGGCCACTGATTGACACTGGAGCATAGAACAATTCACTTCGCTGCCTCAAGTCTTTGTGACCCCATAAAAATCACTGTCTTGTCATCAGGTAAATTATTGCAGTAGTTGATGTACATAGAGTGAGGATCTGGTGCACTGGTGAGGGTGTCTTCAACACTGCCCATGCTGTCCCTCTCATGACATGGGCTGGTTAGTTTAAATCAGCATGAGAAGGAGGCACTGGTGTGGCTGGGTTTCGGAGGTCTGTTGGCATTCGCCTTAGGTGTCCAGGGCTGAAGCAGTTGAGGCACAGTCTGTACAGTCTACAGTGTGCATGTGTTGTGTGATCTCCTGAGCCACAGACTCTGCATGATGTATGCTGAGCACTCTGTTGGCCACGGGAATGGTTAGAGTGGTAGGGGCGCCTCTGTCCAGTAGCAAGGGATGCAGTGCATAAAGACAGGACTTTATCAAACATAGCCACCATATGTTGAGCGCCAGACTCAGCTACATTAGGGCCAGAAATGGTAAGCGATGGATGTGTGGAAAGTGCATTAGGCAGCGGTAAGAAGCAGGGAGCTGTGGACTTACAGCTCCACCGGATGATATTGACTGAGCAGCAGAAACAGCTGATGGGGCCACAGGTAGAGAGTTAGAAGCTGGCTCACATGTTAATGAAACAGTTGATGGCGCACCGGAATAAGAATGGCAGGCATTATCAGCAGGACTCTGATTGAGGGCAGAAAGACACACAGTCGGTTGTGGATGAGAGGTAGCTCTTTTCATTTTTCTCACGCGGTTATCCAAGCGGTCCTGGACCTCAGCTGCGGTCCATTCCTCCGAGACTTCAATTGAAATGACAAAGCAAGATTTGGATCAGGACAATGATTAATGAACATCATGACAACCTCTGTGCTGGGGTCCTCAACCAGTTTGCCTGCGCCTCGCGGAGACACTCATCGGCAGCATCAATAGACTTGTTTAGGCGGATCCAGTAATCCATGGCATCCTCACCAACTTCGTGGCACAGTGCTGTAGAAGTCTTTCATGGGAAGGCTGGAATATGTCAGTTCACTGAAGTTGCGCTTTAGTATGTCAAACACAGCAGTAATCAGTTCAGCTCCACGCAACTCAGGGCTGACAGCGAGTGATACTTTGACCACATCTCTAGCTTTGCCTGTCAGTCTGGACATTATTAGGTCAAACATTTCTTCATGTGTTTCACAGTTCATTCTGGACAGGTAACATCTCATCATGTCCTCCCATTCTTGAATGGAGAATGCGCCTGTGTGGTCACCTTTAAAGTGTGGTGGAGCTTTGGTTTCTGATTGAACAACAACCCTCAGCTGTGATGGATCATTGCGACTGGTATGTTGGCTGTCAGGGGGTTGTGACTGGGTGTGGCTGGGCAGGTACATTGTGCTGAGTTTAGCTTTAACACTCTCCCCAATTTTCACTGCCAAATCAGTTAGTATGTCACCTAGCACCTCAGTAGTGACAACTTGTGTAGGCTGTGACTGTGTTTGAGCAATAGGTGTGGAGGTAGCTGCAGGGACTAATGGTGGGAGCAGTGCTGACTGGTCTACTGTGCTTTCATCAATACCAGGGACTATTGGCCTACCCCTACCAAAACACAATGAAGCAATCTGCTGACCTCTCCCCAAGCCAAAAGTGACATGACGCCCCACATTATCTCGCTCAGACATATTAATGGCAATGACAGTGTTATCTTGCACAAGATAAATAATAATACTACACAGTGTTGAACTATGAGCACACTGCAAGGTAGTTTGTAATGCCAAACAATATCACAAGGTCATTAATTCCAGCAACAACAACAAAAATAAAATAAAATAAAAAAAATGAAAACAATTAAACACCCCCTCAAAAATACAACCAAAAAAAAAACTATAAAGTCTGCAATTTACATTACTCTACTCAGGAAGAGAAGGAAATAAAATAGAAATACCAAGGAGATGGGCATAAAACAAGCCTCTCAATTTATAAAATGTACAAAATATCACTTTTTTTCTTTTAAATATATCTTTCATAAAGCGAACTTTATGATTGTAATGACTCTAAGCATTCATTAGCCATTGATTACATGGATACCTGAGAGTCAAAGCGCAGGGCACACTTAAGTCACTCACGACACAGGCACCTGAGAGTCAAAGCAGCAGGGCGCAGAGTTTCCATGCAAGGTGGAGAGCGGAGATCAAAGCAGCAGTTTCGGAATCCCACGGAGCAGGAGATCGCTGGTTGCTAAGTGACGGGTCAAACGGCACCAAGTGTAACCGGTGGTTTCTTATTTTGCGTGCGTTGTGTTATAAAGTTGTGGCACAGACCAGGATATCTTTGGAGGCGATCTCCGTTTATTCTCTCTCTGACAACAGCTGACAACAGATGTAAATACAAAATCCTTCGGTCAATTATTATATTACAACCTCAGCCCCTCTTCTATGAAGTACAACAAAACGCAGTAAATCAATAAAATACAACGACGGAAAACATACCTGACAACAGATGTAAATACAAAATCCTTCGGTCAATTATTATATTACAACCTCAGCCCCTACACAAATTAAATGACAAAGAATATATTAGTATATTACACAAGTTTAAGCTAATTGGCAAAAACACACAACTCTCTGTGGTTACTAAGTAGCTTACCTCTTCTATGAAGTACAACAAAATGGAAGAGGTAAGGGTGGGGACCCCATTTATAGAAGGGTGTCCCCTAAAAGTTAACGTAGGGGTACAAAACATAAATCACAAAGGTTCCTCATATTGACACAGGAGATCTTACTCGTCAGGTGTTCACTATTTACATAGAATATTGTGTAATTATAATATTACATATTTAACTCTGTTACACACAGACATAGTTGGTCACAAGGAACTGAATTTAGCCATTTAGCTGACAGGAGATAGGCCAAGTTTTTGTGATCAGTCCAGCTCCACTCTCTCAAGCCAATGTCTCCACTCCTCTCGTGCCAACACCACCGCCAGCAACTCAAGATTGCCCATATGATAGTTGCACTCTGCCGGTGACAGATGCCTGGAAAAAAAGGCTCAGGGATGCAGCTTGTTGTCCTGAGGGCACCGCTGTGAGAGGACAGCTCCCACTCCAGTGTCTGAGGCATTCACCTCCACAAAAAACTAAAGAGAAGAGTCTGGGTGGAATAACACAGGTGCAGAAGAAAACATTTGCTTGAACCTAGTGAATGTCATATTTACCAGGTGAAGGGCACAAAGGGAGAGGTGAGTTGAGTGAGTGGGGCAGCAACCTTACTGTAAGCACAGATGAACTGACGAGAAAAGTTGGCAAACCCGTGGAAACACCGGACCTGCTTCCAGGAAGCAGGGGTCGGCCACTATGTCACCGCCTTAATCTTGTTGGGATCTGGTCTCAGCTGTCCTTGCCCCATAATGAAACTCACAGAAGAGGCACAAAATTCACATTTCTCAGCTTTTACAAATAATTTGTTCTCCAGCAGACGCTGCTGCACCAACCTGACATGCTGGACATGTTCCTCCATATTCTGGGAGAAAATCAGAATGGATAACTCAGTTCAGGGGTTCAAAAGCAGGATTAATGTGGGGGGAGAGAGTACTTATTCTTCAAGATGATCTCATTTAGGCTGTGATAATCTCTACAGGGCTGGAGGGTAGAGTGCTTCTTTTTGACTAAGACAAAAACACCAGGCTCACCTGGTTCCCTCCTCTCACTGGATCGGGCGGCGGCTTTGGCCAATGGGGTTTGGACTCTTCGTTTGGCTCTGATTAATGTTAGCTAGCTAACGAGACGTTTCTGCGGAATGACTTCTTCACTTCAAGGGAGTTGGATTTTATGCTTCTGACAAAAACCTGGCTTCATGCTGGTGAGTTCACTCCATTCTCTGAACTTCTTCCTCCCTGCTGCGACTTTCTCAGCTCCCCTCGGACGACCGGCAAAGGTGGAGGGCTGGAGTGCATGTTCAAATCCATTTTTTTTACTGTTTAGACATTGTGGTCGACAGCTGCTCCAGCTTTGAACTGCAGCTATTTGAGGAAAGCTTTCCTGCAACTGTGTTATGTGTGGTGGTCTATCGACCTCCAAAGTTTAATAAGGATTTTTATTCAAGACTTTGGAAACTTTGTGATTGGGATTACATTGAAATATGATCACTTTTTAATCATTGGTGATTTTGACATACATGCGTGCTGTGAATCCAAACCTGTGGTATGGTTATGCATAACCATAAGTGAAATATGTGACACATGCATTTCAGATCATCTGTCTCATCATCTGTATTCACCGTGGCTCTCCCGTTTAGGGATTTCTACGTGTGCTCCTGCACATAGTGTGTTTACCATTAACCCTTTAACTGCCTCACAGTTCTCTGCTGCTTTTAAAGCCCCCCTCCAGCCAGTTTTAACTGCCGTTTTTGGTTAACATTCTTTCTCAAACAGAGAATCGGTTGTGGTTAATAGTCAGACATAATAATTTACCACCATGACAACCAAAAACTGACCGGCTGGAGTGTTCACTAATAATATGCTGTCCCACTACATTTTATTGTGCGCTTACTCTACCGCAGGAGTGTAGGGGGTGCCTCCGCTGATGCATTGGTAAAACAACTGTCAGTAAAATGCTTGTTGCAGACTGTATAGAAGATGGTGGCAGGTGAAAGTGCGATGCGTTTTCGGTCTTCCAACACCGCACACACAAATGTCATAATGAAAAAGAGGAGGAAACTAAAAAATAAAATGAAGACCCTCTGTTAGCCAACTTTATGCAATAACTATGCTAGCTAACTACACCAGGCTAACTACAACTTAACTTAGCTAACTAAACTAGAAAGACAAACCAACAATCAGACACAGAGAGACATACCTACTGTAAGTAGTGTAAGTAAATTACATTATAAATTGGTTAGCTAGCTCATCATGATGTTTATTGGTTTGATGCTCTGACTTAACAAGGCTTGACGGCATGACAGTTTAACGAGGCATGATAGTGCACCTTCTTCCTCTTCTTCTTGTTTCCAGCAGACTAGACACATCTAATGTTAATGGGATTGAGCTGAGATCTGAACCCAAAAGTATGACAGAACCAGGGAATGAAGCAGTAAGAGGAAGTTTATTGCAATTGTCAGAGAAATGTGGGAATGGAGAGCAATCAGAGTCGAGAGGGGAAAAACACGACAAAACTTGGAGTGAAGGCGGTGAAGTGAGGCAGGTGGGCAGGCTGGAGACTGGCAGGTTCAAGGCACGATTTCTGGGAGGTGAGGAAAAACAGACAAGTGTCAGATATGCGAGAGAAAGATTCAAATAAATGCTAAACTCACTACTGAGAGAGCCACAGGGTGTGTCCCACGGGGGATACACACACAATCTGGCGAATTCTGGCGTGCAGGACTGGGATAGATAAGAGGTAGCTGATGGGGTGCAGGTGTGGGAGAGCGAAGAGCCAGAGCCAGGAAGACCACCTGCAGACTCACAAGGAAAACAGATACAACAGGAGATACAATAGGATGGGAAGACAATAGAGAACATGAGATAAACAGAAGTGGGTAACCCATTGGTAGATGTTAACATCTGTGGCATATGGTGCGTTCCATTCGACATGGGAAGTCGGAATTTCCGAGTGCCCAGTTGGAACTTTCAACTGGAACGGCCCCTGAAGTCGGATTTCCGACTCGGGAAGTCGGGACAACCCGCACTACCCCGACTTTGTGATCCAAGATGGCTGTCGGTGTATCAACAGTTAGTGAAAGCTGTAGTTTATACTGTTTATTAGCACTTCAGTGTACTTGTGACTCATATAAATGTTCATACATAAAGTGCTGTCCAACAGCTGTCTGTGGACGTGTTGCTACAGTGTTTAGTGTGTAAATACTGCATAATGCGTTTTTTTAATCAACCGACGTATCAATACCTGGCTAGTTGTAAACAAACAGCTGGCCGAGCGAGGTTGTTAACTGGAACGCCGTCAACTTGGGTGTGACGTCATTCCCAGCTCCGACCTCCGAGGTAAATGGAACGCAGGAATACTGCTGCCCTCCTCTATTCGTTTTTCACGTTCTTCTTCTTCTTTGGGGTTTTATGGCGGTTGGCACCCAAAGTTTTGCATTACTGACACCTACTTGAATGACTTTGGGAGGCGCAAGTTAAATCATATGCCTGTGGTAATTGAGGGGGAGGACATTGAGGTGGTCCAGACGCACAAATATCTGGGAGTCCACCTGCTGGTTAGGAGATGTGGGTCGGTGTTGGGGAGGAGGGTGGACTCTGTGGGAGACTTGGGCCCTGTCCCAATACCTCCCCTTCCCCTAGATTTCTGCCCTAACCCTCGTTTTTGCGCGTTCTCGTGTAGGGGTAGGGTGTCCCAATACCTTAGGGAGCAAGGGGGAGTGCTAATCTTCCCTTAAAATCAACCCTCAAAACATAGTGAGGTCCGATGCAGGCTCAAAACGAAGTGGGAGATGAAATTACCCAGGATACCTTGAGAACTCAGCGAGCCGGTGATTGTTGTAAAGTGCAGTGTCTGTTGTTTCGAAATTACGAAAACTTGCGGGACGTGTTTGATAGTAAATAGCTATTAAAAGCACAATGATCAGCGCAAGAGACGTTGCCCCTGTTCCCATGGCAGCGCGCTCGGAAACAGACTGCAACTAGACAAGCAGACTTTACTTTGGGTTTGGTATGCGCGTCCAAACGATCAAATACACACAAAAATACGTCGGCGAATGCGTCTTCTGTTTTCCACATGTCTTCTCTGTTGATTGATCAGACGTAGATAAACCAACACAGCCCACACAACAGGCAACACAACCACTGGACCCGGCATTTTCCTTGAATGAAAATAGTAGTAGGCTACTACCGGTAGACATGTCTGCGCGTGACGTGGGTGGGCACGTTCTGTTGAGTCTTAAAAAGTTACAACAAACTTAATGTATTCCAGTGTTTCAGTGTTTTCCTTCAAAAGTAAAACTACAGGATTTTAGGCCAGACGATTGCATGAGGATGTTGATTAAACCATTGTCTGTATCCTCTTTGTAATGTGAAGAAAACTGACACCTCTTTGTTTAGTGCCAGAAGGGCTGTTTTGCTTTAACTGTTTCATTGACACTTAAGATAGGGTGTCGGCCATTTCAAAGACAAGCCCTGTTGTTCTCTATGATTAGTTTAGAGCAAAAGACTGTTTATTCCTGCAGATTGAAGGGGGGTTTCACATTTGGGATTGGCGCTCTTTTGTTCAACCAATAGCAACGAAGAACAGTAAGATACAGCCTTCCTAATTGGGTGACGAAGAAGTTAACCAAGCGACCAATGGCTATGGACCTAAGCCATTTGTAGGAAAAAGGACCCGTCCACATACCTGGAGGATATAAACAATTCATTTTGTGAGAATCAGGACTGTAAGCTGTGGATCTGTGAGGAAAAGCATCTTTCCGGTCCACTGCTGGGGGCGGCAGTAACTTGGTGACTGGAAACTGTAGATCCTCACAGGGAAGCTTCTTCAGTCCGCTGCAGTGTAATATTGTTTGTTCTGTAAGGTCATCTCTTCATTCACTAACTTTTGTAATTAAATCCTTTTGTTAATTTTCATTGGACTGAGCCTCTCCTTGATCAAAATCCGTTATACGCAACAATTGGTGACCCGGCGTGATTTTGAGAAAAGGACAGGACAAAACTTCTGACGGAGAGCGGACAACTGCCTGATTCTCACACGGGCCCAAATATCAAAAGGTAAGAACAGAGACCTGTTACGAAAACTCTGTATAGTTTATATAGGAGATTTTAGGTGTGAGAATCAAGCAGCGTCTACTCCGTAAATCTGTTCAAATTTTAAAGTGATTTAAAGTGAAGATTGTTTAACAGCAATTGAGATGGCAATACAGAAAAATAGTATTGTTTGATAAAGCTTAAAAGCCTGTGTGATGGTCCATGGGAGAGCTCAAAAGCCTGTGTGAAGGTCCATGGTAAAGAGTGCACATTAGAAGTCCGTGGTGGATGGCCTGGTTAGATCCAGTTAAATTTTAAATAGAAAGACCGTGGGGCCGGCGACAGAGACAGTCTCTGTGAGGCACAAAGGCGGAATAAGTCTTTTTGAAAAAGCCAGGGTGAAGCCCTGTGAGAGAGTAGGGGTTGGTTAACGGGAAGTGCGGTGACGACGGCTTCTTTGTCCCATACAAAGACCTCTCATTTTCTGTCTTTGTGATCCTAGAGGTAAAAATAAATCCTGTATGGAGGTCGAAATTCTCTGGATTTTTCAGTTTTGAAAATTCTGGGTTTTTCGGGATACAAAAGGGAGAAGCGCAGTCTTGTTCCCTTTGTATCGCCTAGTGTTAAATGTTAAAACCTGTATGAAGGTTCGGTACCTTCCGAGGTCCGAGGTCACAAGGGTGAGCCTAGTCATGTGTGAAAATAGGAATCAATTGAATATAGGTCTGTACATAGTGTAAATGTGAAAAATCATTATAAATAAGGATTGTGGGTTTTTACCAAAGCAGTGTTTCAAAACGCTGTTTTGTAATGACTGGGCTATGTTAGTTTTGTCTGTGTTTAAACTAAAAAACTTTATTCAAGGGGCTGGTTGAAACAAACATTTACTTATGACTGTCCACCTGAAAAGGTAGAAGCTTGACTGCTTATGAGGTGAATTAAGGTGAAAACAATCAGTACTTTGAGTTCTATCTTTAGTTGTTTTGTTTTTTGTTTTTTGTTTTTTTTGCATGGGGTGGGACTGGGAAAAACGGTCATGAACACCCTACTTAAAAAAAAAAAAAAAAAAAAATCCTGGGTGATTTTTGGAATGGACGCATGTTCATGAAAGGTTGAGCCTGTTTCTCTAGAGTTAATGTGTATTCAATAAGATCTGATCATATTACAATATGGTGAAGATCAGGTTGATTAATGTGTGAATGATAAAACCCATTGCAAGTGATTTTGAGTCAGTAGAAAAACATGGGGAACAAATGGGGAAAATTGTAATTCTTTGCCTGACACTCTTTCAGGCCCAGCTAAATTAATGGCAGAAAAATGATGGGGGGAGAATGTGGTTGTTAATGTTCTGATTTGGCACGATGTAACTGAAGGCCTTTTTCCTATCCCAGGCACACTGAATAACAGATTGTTTTAGGAAGGTGTAGAAAATATGTTGATGAGCTACCAGTCTTTTGTCATTAAAACCCCCCCAACTCTTTCACACATAACAAGTAGGCCTAGGTTACTGACCCCCTGCTGACCAAATCCAGAAAGAAGCTGACACACAGGTGAGGGGACAAACACTGTACCCTGACCTGACAACTGTTTCCCCAGTTCACACAACAGTGACTGAAGAAAGTTTGGAAAAAGACTCAAACTAACTGTCCCAAGAAGCTTCTTTTTCATTTGCAGCCCTTCTCGAATAATGGCTCAGGAGAAATGGTGAAGGGAAGACGCGCACCTATTGCTGATGGTGACACCTCCAAATCCCCAGCCGCAACTGACAGGAGCGCAGCAACACCCCCACTGGGATTCAGAAGGGTTTTTGGACAGATCGTGGGCAGCTGGATTAATTAACACAAGTTGCAGAAGAACCACCTAACCCAAAAAGGACTGCTGCTGAGGGTTACTTCAAAGAAACAGTCAAGTGAAAAAGAAGACATGGTTACAGAGAAAGAAGGAGATGGAAAACACACTTCGAACAGAACAATACAAGCAGAACAGGAAGTGGTGGCACAGGAACACCAATGACTAGCCCTCTGCATCCTTCTTTCTCTGCCCCGGATCAAGGACAAATTAGAGGCAATGCGTGCACTGGAGATGAAACCTTCAGGCTCAGGGAGGAAGCCACCATGCTTGGAAGTGAAAGACAGAGACCGAGGCAGAGACGAACAGAAGAGGAGAAGAGAAAGACAAAGAGTAAGAAAAAGCCTAGAAAACATGACTGGTTATGACAGTGAAGGACAAGAAGAAAAGTGAAAAAGAAAATGAAAGGAAGAGGAAGGGATGTGTGATACATCCAGAGAGGAAGGAAAAAGGTGAAGACACCTCCAGTGATTCTCCTGAGTCAGAAGAAGAGAACAACAAAACATGCACATTCAAACTAAGGGGCAAAGTAAAGGTTGCCCCCCCACCACCACCACATCTGAAGGAGATAACAAAACAGAAGGAGGAGCTTGCCATCCAACTAGTCCCAGATGCCAATGACTGTCTGGGAAGAGGAACAAGGTCCAGAAGAATCCTGGCCACACACACCATCTGGGGGCCTCACTGTACAGTTTCAAGGGGTCCAGTCAGTACAAAATAGGATGCAGCAGAGAGCAGGAAAAATCAGTGAGCAGCACATAGGCTTAGACACAGACCCACACGTAGACACCACTGATGGGAGGGATAAACCAGTATATACATAAACACCCTAGTTTTCTTGTAGACTCAGAAGCAGAAGTTTCATTGATTAAAACTAAAGTGCTCCATAATGCTCACAGAACATGAATTTCTCATTTCCCGACACATTTAGAAACAGCCATCAAATCTTTTGACATGCAGACACAGATTTACACACATTTATTTTTTAGGAAAAGAAAAGAAAATACCAGTTGTGAAATGCTCTTCTGACGCCATGCAAACTCTCCATCCTGCCTCTAGAGAAAATGGGCTGCTGGTAGTTTTTCAAGATCTTAGGGGGATAAATAAATGACCTTATGCGGTAAAGCTATTGGTTCATGGGTTCTAACAGCTCCATGTTGATTTTCTGTGATTGATTCAGCAAAATCCATATTTAAGCATTAAGTTTTCATCCTGACTCAAGATTCAGTTTTGTCTCCACATTTTTGCAATGGGTTATGGTGATGATTATATTTGTGTGCATCTCCCAAAACAGGAGATTGTCAAAGTGACACAGTGTCACTATTAGGTTCTTGGCAGAGAAATGTCATAAGGGTTTTCAAAAGATAAGGTGGATTTTGTTCCAAAAGGGGTGTGTTTTTAATTTGGACCACAAATAGGGTATAGGAAATCCAGGAATTTCCAAAGACCACAATACTAAATTCTTATGGCTCTAGCAGGCTAGTGCCATTCATGGATTATAATTTTTCCTTTTGTGGAGATCTCCCACCCCAGACATGGGGAAACAGCTGGCCATTGACTGATTATATTTTTTGACTTTGAACTGCTAGGCAGACACGTTACATTGACTTAAAAGCATTCTGACCGACTTTTTGACTGACTGTACTGACTGGAAGCAGGATTCTGTCCAGCTCTTCTTTTGTTTCAGACTGTTTGACACAGCTAAATATTTTTATCGTTCTAACCTTAACTCTGCTTTTTGTTTTGTAGATGGAGTCAGTGTGGGCAGCTATGTGACTTCATTTTAACATGTGCTTCTTAAGGAACAACACAGTATGCACTTTGATTCCCAGCATGCATTCAAATGGCCTTTTTCTTTTCTACAGGTCCGGCCCACCAAGAATTTCTAATCAACCTATTGTTTGCATTCTTTCCTCACCTGCCTTCTACTGCTGTATGCAAATGGTAGGCCCTTACAGGTTTCTAACGACCCGGTGATGCTGCCCTGCTTTATCCTAACTACAGATGCTTTCTACTGTATTTTTTCCCTTTAAAGATGTCTCCTAGCATTGATACATGGTTCTAAACAGTGTATTGATACATGGTTCTTAACCGTGTATCAAAAGGAGGGATGGAGAATTGTAAATATTATGGTGCGCACCAAGGGTTTGGGGTTTCTAATATATATATATTTTTTTTGAGTGGTGTGTTGAAAATTTTGTGTTTAATTGTTGAAACTAATCGACTAACAAAACTAATGAACTAATGACCATTCACACAGAAGGCATGAGAGTCCATGAGAGTAACAATTTTCTTTTCCTCATACTGGTTTATTGTTGACAAGCCTGGATGGTGACACATCAAAACACTGTTGTGCATTTATCCGTGCCCTGAAGGTTTATTGTCTCCTAAGAGTCTAGAGCAACAGTTTTTCTCCACAACATCCAGACGGGCAGAGAAAGCAGTGAGACCATCACTAGACCACACCAGACATTCAAGATCACCTCAGGTGATGCGGACAACTTCATCTGGAGATCCTCTCCCAGAAGAGCTGAGAGAAACATATGAACCCGTACATCCCAACACGAGACAACCTGAGAGATGGAGATGGATGGGAAAATTCTGCTGCAAGACATTCTGCTGAAAGATTTCAGCTGAAGTGTTCACCATTGTCCTGGTCAGCACATTTTAGAGTACTTCAGCTCTGGTCACTAGCCCAACAAGATGACAAACAAGTCTAGGAGCTCTCAACAAACAGACTCCACTAGTACTTATATAACCACAACACCTACACAGATTATTGATTCATTTGCACTCACCAATTGAACTGATGTCATTTACACTGATTTTCTACATGGACTGTTTCACACAACGAAAGAAAATAACTGTCATAACCAGAGTGAAGATGCAAGAAGGGGATGCAGAGGGGAGATGTGACACTGACATGTTACCAGCGCAGAAGGAAGAGGACAGAGGAAGAGAGATTCAAAATAACAGCAAATAAACCATGTAAACCAAGAGAAAGTGGACGGATCGCAGGTGGACAGGACCATGGGAAGTGAATGAGCACTCCGCCCACACCCTGAAAATTAGAAGTAAAGCAGGATTTGGCACCACCTCACACATTGTACACCCACTCAAGCCCCCTCCTGATCAATAGAGGAGGTTAGAACTGATTTGACCACAGTGTGAACAAAAATAAATTTTTGATTGGCATTATGAATTAGGATTAGACACAACAGATCCTGAACATTTGACTCTGGTAGTTTACAAATTTATTTTTAGAAAACCACAAAAGATTTAGAAGATCCAGGAGGATTGCTCAACCCATGCAAGACGAAGAGTCAGATAGTGAGGTCAGAGAAGAGGTAGATGATTTCTTTGCTTAAGTCATGATTTGATTTTACAACTTCTATTTTGTTAAAATATCTACATTTTTGGGATACTTTGATGTGTAGGTAATGTTTTAATTTTCAGTGACATAATTGTTGATATGATAAGTCTAATAGTGATTTCACACCAATAAATGGTGTGAAAGGAGGGACTGTTGAGTCTTAAAAAGTTACAACAAACTTAATGTATTCCAGTGTTTCAGTGTTTTCCTTCAAAAGTAAAACTACAGGATTTTAGGCCAGACGATTGCATGAGGATGTTGATTAAACCATTGTCTGTATCCTCTTTGTAATGTGAAGAAAACTGACACCTCTTTGTTTAGTGCCAGAAGGGCTGTTTTGCTTTAACTGTTTCATTGACACTTAAGATAGGGTGTCGGCCATTTCAAAGACAAGCCCTGTTGTTCTCTATGATTAGTTTAGAGCAAAAGACTGTTTATTCCTGCAGATTGAAGGGGGGTTTCACATTTGGGATTGGCGCTCTTTTGTTCAACCAATAGCAACGAAGAACAGTAAGATACAGCCTTCCTAATTGGGTGACGAAGAAGTTAACCAAACGACCAATGGCTATGGACCTAAGCCATTTGTAGGAAAAAGGACCCGCCCACATACCTGGAGGATATAAACAATTCATTTTGTGAGAATCAGGACTGTAAGCTGTGGATCTGTGAGGAAAAGCATCTTTCCGGTCCACTGCTGGGGGCGGCAGTAACTTGGTGACTGGAAACTGTAGATCCTCACAGGGAAGCTTCTTCAGTCCGCTGCAGTGTAATATTGTTTGTTCTGTAAGGTCATCTCTTCATTCACTAACTTTTGTAATTAAATCCTTTTGTTAATTTTCATTGGACTGAGCCTCTCCTTGATCAAAATCCGTTATACGCAACAGTTCGCTACGCAAATTTGCATATAGTGGTGTCCCATTTCATAGGGAAAGATCTTCACCCCACTTCCCTCGTCGAGGGGACTTTACTGTCGAGGGCACTCAAAACCAAGTGGAAGTTTTAAGGGGGGAGAAATGGGACAGGGCCTTGGTGGAGGCAAGAATGAAGAGAATGATGAATCCATGATGATCCATTCTTAGCAACAGGAGCCACCCACTGCACGACACTGGTTGCTCAGCAAAGCAGCCGCAGTGACCGTTTCCTCTCTATGAGCTGCAGGACTGAGAGGTTTAGGAGGTCATTTGTGCCGGCTGCCATAAGACTGCATAATGGATCTTGAAGTGCACGATTGACTTATTTATTAATTATTTATTTATGTATTATTAATGATATGGTCTTGTACGATTTTTATTCTGTTTTTAGTTGGGTTTTTTTATCTGGTACTGTTACCATTTTGGTTTATGAGTGTATTGTGTCTGTGGTTAGACAACACACATTATGGGCCGTTGGACATTGGAATTTCCCTGTGGGGATGAATAAAGGTTTTATCTATCTATCTATCTATCTATCTATCTACTAGAACCATTCTTTTACCATGTACACAGTGACATAATGACGTCATTCGCTGGGCTCTCTAGTCAGTGGAAAAACAGAAGATTCGCAAGTTAAACCAACTTTGCACCAACTTTGAACCAGCACCAGTTCTGAACAAGTTCTTTTTTGGTGGAAAAGAGGTAACTGTGACAACCTGTTCAGAATGCACCGCCCTTGTGAGGACCGCCGATACCGCCCACCCGTTCTGATTCGCTTTGCGCTACAGCCACAGGGGAATCCTCCCCGTGAATAAAAGAGCGAAAGAGGAAGAGGACAGTGAGAAAGAGCAGTGAATAGAGCGCGATTGCAGCGGAGTGAAAACGGCTCTTTATCTTGTGATAAACGTTTAAAAACAAAGTAGTATAATCCCTTGACGAATCGTTTTAATCATCTACACAAGCGTCGGCCGCGATACTGCTTATATCATCTCACATCACTCTACAAAAATCATCACCTCCGCTGCAGAAACCAACCAACTACTTACCGGCATTTTACCACGCCAAAACACCATAACCAAAAGTCCCGACCAGGATCTTTTTTGCCAGTAGACCGCCGTAAGTCAGCCCATTTCCCTTTGTTGCCCAGCTGGTTTCTTTTTGTGTGTGTATCTGTTGTCATTTGAACCGTATTTTGTGATCAGTTTAGTTATTGAATTTGCTGGAAGATTGGAATGAACTGAAAGACATTATTTTGTGTTTTTTAAATGAACTGAAAAGAGAATATTTTTTGCTTTTGTGGATTGATTTTGTGTTTTTGCTTACCAGGAGAATAGGAATATCCCAACACAAGCTGTTTTGATTGTGCTTTAAAAGGAGAGAGACCTGACTGGCACCCCTAATATAAAGCATGAACCAAACTCACATAAAAATGGCACCCCACATGGGACTCGTAAACTAAAAATCATTGAATGATAAAATAAAATAAGAGTGAAATAAATCATACAAGCCACACTTTGCGACATTAAAGCAAACTTTATTTCTGGGACAAATGGAACAAAGACAAAATGGTTGACAACACTAAATCCTCATGGCATGAAATGGAAGGGGAATCACCTGTGATACATCCTGTGCCTGTTTCAGTGTTAACTCCCACAACATACTCACTGTTGGACATGAGCCTCACTGAATTAACTGAGTTTTCCCAACCCTCACATCCTCAAAAGGCTGCCTACTCGGACAAAAATCCCAGAGGATCTCAACCTGCAAACGCTGGCTCAGAGGAGATATCTTCTGGCTATGGAATTCAACAGCAGCTGCACAAAATGGTGGAAGATCAAAATCATTACAAACAGGAGCTAAAAGGAAACATGGAACAAATGGCAAAGGAAATTACAAGTCATATGGAACAAACAACCAAATTACTAATAGCCACATTTTAGGAACAACAAAAAGAAATGGCTAAACATATGGAAAAACAGAATACCTGTGTACACAGTTTGATGCATCACTTAGCTGGAGGTTGAAGCATTGAAGCGTCTGATGCGGTAACTGGTCTGCAGGAAGAGCTATCACAGTGCAAAGCGACAGTTAACTCTGTCAGAGGAGCCCTGAATATGCAGGCGCAAAAACCGCCTCTGAGGGAGGAGGGCCACTGTTTACTGCAAACCGCCTTCAAATGAGCTCATCGCCACCCTGCGTAACGTATTTCATGGGACCGCGAGAGACTGGTGGGATGTGGCAAGACACAGAATACAGACGTGGAAGGAGTTTCATGATCAGTTTCGTGCTGCCTTTCTCTCTGAAGACTAGGAGGATGAATTGGCGGAAAGAGTACGCACTTGAATCCAGGGAGAAGGTGAAAGTATTCAAGACTTTGCTTACATGGGTCAGTCTTTGTGCAAACGCTGGAACACCAACATTAAAGAAGAAGAAATTCTTAAACTGATTCTGAAGAACATAAACCCTCAGGTGGCAAGTCAACTCAGAAGTAGTCGAGTTACTTCTGTTGATGGACTCGTCCGCCTCGGCCAACAGCTGGAGAAAGACCAAGAGAATCAACAACATTTACATTTGGATGATGCTTTTATCAAAGCGACTTGAACCCGGGTCTCTCACACCAAAGGCAGTTGTCTTATCCTTTGCACCATCACCACACCACAACAACAATATGAACAGAGGAAGAATTTAAAATTTAAAACCCTGGACAAGAGGACCTTTGTATTTGGCTGACGGAGAAGCAAACCCACCACTAGGTTGGACTGAACTCTCCATCTAATCCCCATACCATGTGTGATTTTGCCTGCACGTAGCCTTGCATTTCCAGCAATGGTAGATCTGGACTTTCTGTCTGGGCTACAGTTTGATGTGTCAGGACGATGCTATTGGTTCAAAAACAACAGGAAATGCAGATACCAGTTTTTGGAAGAAACCCCAGATGAGCAGCTAGCTTTCTTCTCTGCGGTGCCCCCAATAGAACTGCTACATTTACCATCCAGCATCGAGGCCACTAACAGTCCTGATCCCCTAAAGACCGCCACTGAAAACGCTCACTTGGATGACTTTGGGAAAAATCAATTGTTATGACAACTACAAATAAACACAGATGACTGCACCGAAACATTAGGATGCACTGGTGTTCTGACACACAAGATTTTTCTAACTCATGACGTCCCTATCAAGCAAAAACCATACTGTGTCTCACCAACTAAACTTCGGATCATCAAGGAGCATGTGGAAGAAATGCTGGAAAAGAACATAACTGAACCATCTACCTAACCTTATACTGCACCCATTCTCCTAGTACTGAAGGAAAAATGATCCAAAACCCAGATTTTGTGTCAACTACAGAAAGCTCAATACTGCTACTCACACTGACGCCTACCCACTGCCCAACATTCAGGAAATACTAGAATCCTTAGCAGGAGCCTCTGTATTCACAACATCAGACCTAAATAGCGGATATTGGCAAGTACAGATGGACAAAAACAGTAAAGAAAAGACAGCATTCATCTGTTCGCTTGGTCTATACCAGTTCACCGTGATGCCCTTTGGACTCAAATGCCCCAGCTACGTTTCAAAGATTGATGGAAAAAGTACTTGGAGAACTTAGGGGGAAAATATGTTTTGTGTACCTTGATGATATCATCATCTATTCAAACTCTGTTGAACAGCACCAATCTGACATTCAAGCCATTCTGGATAAGCTCAGAGAAGCGAAAATGAATATGAATATGAAGAAGAGCCAGTTTTTCCACACTTCCCTAAAGTTTCTGGGTCATTTTGTGTCTTTAGCTGGAGTCGAAGTGACACTGACAAGACAAAGGCAGTAGTGGACTTCCCTGTGCCTCAGAAAGGAGCGTCAAAGGTTCCTCGGAATGGCTGGTTGGTATCAGAGATTTGTGCCCCGCTTCTCACAGCTCACTGAACCGCTGAATGCCCTTAAATGTAAAGGAGCACAATTCAACTGGACCAACGCATGTCAGGAAGCTTTTGAAAGCCTGAAGCAACATCTAGTTTCACCTCCGATCCTGGGACATCCTGATTTTCAACTACCATTTATAGTCTATACTGATGCTAGCAGTGTTTGGAATAACGGCGTTTAAAAGAACGGCGTTACGTAACGGCGTTATTTTTTCAGTAACGGGGTAATCTAATTACTTTTCCCGTCGTTACAACGCCGTTAACGTTACTGGTCGTTAAATGCGGTGCGTTACTATGTAATAAACTGTGTAATCCGAACGCACCAGCTAGCTCACATAGCTAGTCAGGAGGTGGGATAATAACGAGGTAAGCAGTGCTTGAAGTGGACCGGTACGCTGCGCTCTCCATATCAGGTTCTCTGGGCGCAACGTGGCGCTCACCTGTTCCCGTTCTCGCCTGCTAAACTCTGTTGGCGCCTGCTAAACTCTGTTGGCGGGGAGAGACGAGGAACAAGAGAAGCTTGGGTGCCTTTCAACCAGCGATTATGTTGGCTAAGGCAGAGTCATGTTTCTTGGTAGCCAATCCGAGCCAGTGTTTTTACACACATGCCAGCACACACGCCACACACACACACAACAGCTAAACAGAGATTCGATGAAGCAGCAGAGATTTTTTTTTAACAGTAACGCAAATAGTTACTTTCCCTGGTAAAGAGTTACTTTTATTACAGAGTAATTCAGTTACTAACTCAGTTACTTTTTGGAGCAAGTAGTGAGTAACTATAAGTAATTACTTTTTTTCAAGTAACGTTCCCAACACTGGATGCTAGTGACGTTGGACTAGGAGCCGTCTTAGCTCAACAGACTGGTCTCGGGACTGAGCAGGTTCTTGCCTTAGCTAGTCGAACTCTAAATCAAGCTGAAAGGAATTACTCCACAACTGAACAAGAATGCCTTGCCGTCGTTTGGGCTCTAGAGAAATGGAGATACTATTTGGAAGGAAGACAATTGTAACATATACGTGGGTCATCAGAAGACAAGGGTTAGTAATACGGAGGTGTTGAAGAAGTAAATAATGACACGAAGCCTGATAATTATATTTGGTGTTGGTACCATATATTATGTGAAACAAGAAAAAACAACAACAACAAACAATAACAATACCCAATATTTACAATCTGCAGTAAGTTGGTTTGGATATAGTGCACTTGAAACAAAATTCAGTTCCGTAGACTCAGTTGTTCACAGAAATAAAACAAAATATAGCAACAAATTCAGGAGTACTCAATAATGACAGACACAACACACTATAAGCCATTCTCTTCTGTTCAAGAGAAATGAACGTCCAAATGACGAGAATGATGCGCAGGATGCAAACAGTCCATAAGCCAAGTATTTAGTACATGGCGATGTGTGTGTGTGTGTGTGTGTGAATGAGAGTGGAGAGGGGTGAGCAAAGCTGCAGCAGCCTCCTACCAGACCCACAGGGGGTGAGGATGTTATAGGGGCAGGTTCTGTTCCAGGTAGTAGCTCGCCATCATTTGACCCACAACTGGCCGCACCTGGCCTGTATTAAATAACAGGACCCATGGGTTAACCACTACTCATTATTTAACTTGTCAACTAGCTAGTTTTATTTTAACTTCTATGTTCTATGTATACACAATATTATTCAAGCTATAGCATAATTAATTTCTAAATGACAACACAACTTGTACAAAAGTACTTCAATACATGTAAATAAACACCCATGACATTCCATTTGATACAATCATCTTGTCATTCCGTAAATAAATAAACCATTTAAATACTTAATTGTTAAATACCAACCCATAGCATTTAACAAGGTGCTGGTTATACTGAAAATGTGGCTAAGGCTATTAGCATTGAGCCAGTAAAACATTGCAACAATACATAGAATGGTTAATGCTATTAGCATTAGCTAATAGAGCATCAAAAACACATAGGGATGCTAATGCTAATAGCAACATGCATATGGATCCAACAAACAGACTCACCAATTCCCGCAGATATTTGACACACCGCGGCACCAGTTGGCTTCTAAAAGACCACGACAGTGGACACTACAAATACACAATCGCACGCTAAAATCAATAAGCATTTACGATGGAAAATAAGCGAATTAGTATTGGTTTGTGTAGAAACATACCGAGTGCAGCTGCTCTGGTGGCTTCCCCCTCACACTAGTGATTGGGGAAACTCACCTCAGCTTGTAAACCGTGCTTGAGCTCTCTGATTGGTTAGACTGAAAAGGTGTGTCTTGTGGTGTGTTCAGGTGACTGCGAAAATGTTGGGACCATGGAATTTTAACCTGGGTTACACCCTCCCCCCTTTAAACCCATGCACGTCCCGTTGCATGTTGGAGCACTAGATGACCTGAACCGGCGAAACGGGTCAGACGCAGATGAAATACTTAAAGCATCGGACAGACTGTGGAGTAAAGACCGAACTACCGAGATTAGAGGATTACCTAAGGTCGAGTATTGTAATCGCTCTGGCGGTGCTCTCTGCCGTGTTGAACGTCTGAAAGTCAAGTCATTGTCAACTATGTCATCGTTAACTGAAGGCTCAACAGGAATAACAGGCAATGGACTGGATTCTTCAGGAGGATCTTCATTCAACTGGATTTCAGTAAATGTTCCTTCAGGTTCAGGTGAGTATTCAGGTAAGTTGTTTTCAGGTTCAGGTAAGGTCTCAGTTATGCGTTCTACAACATTGTTCTCTTCCACAGCTTCCTCTTCCTCACAGGACTCAGACTGCTCGCTGCTGGATTCCAACACAGACGGCGCAACAGGAGCTGGAGGACTGACAGGAGGTGGTATAGAAGAACTATAGTCAGCAGCATCACTGGGAAGAACGGCATTTGGGACTCTGCAGTATCTTTCCACAGTGAATCGAGATACAGATGGATCGAAGGTAAGTGGCACCATGTCTTCAATGTGATCATCACTAGCAGGTAAGTCGATCAAGTTGTCTGAGTTTTGGTTTTGCTGACGGGTTCGTGGCTTGGCAACATGGGCACGCTCTGGCGATGGGACATTCTCAGCTGCTGGTAGAAAGCTACATGGCAGGAGGAGATCTCTATGTAATGTGCGCAGTGGTCCATCTCTATTCTCTGGCTTTACAGTGTAAACTGGGAGTTCACCAGCCCTTCTGACCACAACATAGATGTCCCGCTCCCACTTATCTGAGAGCTTGTGTTTTCCTCGGACACGTACATTTCTCACCAGCACTCTGTCTCCCTCTTCCAACACTGACGAAATGACTCTCTTGTCAAACCGTGTTTTGTTCCGCTCAGCTGTTTTTAGAGCGTTTTTGGAAGCAATCTTGAAACTTTCCTCCAAGCGTGTTTTAAGCCCTTGCACGTACTGAGAATGAGTTTTGTGTTGAGGTTCACGCAGAGGTAAGCCAAAAGCCAGATCGACAGGAAGACGTGGTGTTCTGCCAAACATTAGTTCATATGGGGTGAAACCGGTGACTTCGTTTCTTGTGCAGTTATATGCATGAACTAAAGGCTTCACAAAGTCTTTCCATTTTGATTTTTGTTTGTCTTCCAAAGTACCCAGCATCCCCAGCAGCGTCCGATTAAATCTTTCCACCGGATTTCCTCTTGGGTGGTATGGCGTCGTCCGACACTTTTGGATTCCAGCAACTTCACACAACTCTTTGATCAGTTTTGACTCGAAGTCTTGACCTTGATCTGTATGCAAACGTTCGGGAATTCCATAATAAACGATGAAGTTGTCCCATAAACACTTTGCTACAGTCCTTGCTTTTTGGTTTGGCGTTGGAATGGCCACAGCGAACTTGGTAAAATGATCGGTCAAAACCAGGATATCACGAGTGTTGCTTGTGTCTGGTTCAAGACTCAGGAAATCCATGCAGATTAATTCAAGAGGACGAGATGTTTTGACACTGAGCAGTGGAGCAGCTCGGATGAGACAACCTTGACAGATGGCGTCAACGATTTCTGGAGAGATCAGGTTTGAATCGGCAAGACGGTTTTCCAGGAACTGCTGTATGAGCTCATGATCTTTAGGTGATTCATCAGGACACTGGTGAGGACGTCGGGAGAGTGCGTCTGCATCTGTATTTTGTTTCCCAGCCCGGTACAGGAGTTTGAACGAGTATGTGGAAAGCGCAGCCAACCAGCGGTGACCAGTAGCATCCAGCTTGGCGGAGGTGAGTATGTAGGTCAAGGGATTGCTATCTGTCACAACGGTAAATGTGGCTCCATACAGGTAATCCTGGAACTTTTCAGTGACACTCCATTTTAATGCCAAAAATTCCAGTTTGTGGGCTGGGTAGCGACTTTCGCTTTGAGACAGGCCTCTGCTTGCGTAAGCAATCACTCTCAGCTTTCCTTCCTGTTCCTGATAGAGTGCAGCTCCCAGTCCTATCGTACTGGCGTCGGTATGAAGTATGTACGGTTGGGATGGATCTGCAAACCCAAGGACTGGAGCTGTGGTTAATTTCTCAATCAATGTGGTGAAAGCAACTTGGCAACTGGGACTCCAACGTTCTCCAAAAGGCTGATTTGGACTTTGGTGTTGAGCGTTGGATAGCTTGGTTCTGGACTTTCGTGTAGGTAAGTACCCACGCGTGAGGTCGTTCAGAGGTTTGGCAATGGTGGAATAGTCTTTGATGAAACGGCGGTAATAACCCGCAAATCCCAGAAAAGAGCGTAGTTCCTTTAAGTTGGTGGGAATTGGCCAGGATTTGATGGTGTTTATCTTTTCTGGATCCGTTTCTACTCCTTTCTCTGACACAATGTGACCCAAGTAGCGAACGGATGTTTGGAAAAACTTGCACTTTTCTGGTGACAGTTTTAATCCGTATTCTCTCAAACGATTCAGCACACGCATCAACCTCCTCTCATGTTCTTCAAGGGAATTGGAGAATATTATTAAATCGTCCAAAAACACCAGAACTTCGCGAAGATGGAGGTCACCCATGCATCGCTCCATCAACCGCTGGAACGTACTGGGAGCATTAGTGACCCCCTGGGGCATTCTGTTGAATTCCCAAAACCCCAGGGGTGTCACGAAAGCAGTCTTGGGCTTATCCGCTTCGTGCATTTCAATCTGGTAATAGCCTGACTTCAAGTCCAGGACTGAAAACCATTTTGAACCAGTGAGTGCTGTAAAGGATTCTTCTAAATTTGGAAGAGCGTAGGCGTCTTTGATGGTCTGGAGATTAAGCTTCCTATAGTCGATGCACAATCGGACATCCCCATTCTTCTTCCGTACCACGACAATAGGAGAAGAAAAGGGTGATGTGGACTCACGGATGACACCGGCCTCCAGAAGCTCACTCAGATGTCTACGAACGGCTTCAAGATCGTTGGGATGGATTGGCCTAGCACGGTGTTTGAACGGAGTTTCATCATGAAGCGTGATGTGATGTTTTACCTTGCTCGTGCATCCAAAGTCAAGGTCATGATGTGAGAAAACCTCTGACATGTCGCTTAGTCTCCTTGTGATTCGCTCTTTCCACTCCGATGGTATGGGAGAGTCACCAAAGTCAAAGTTGAGAGAGTTAAGTGCAGGTTCTGATAGATGACTTTTCACCTGATGCTGTGACAGAATACAGTGGTATGTTCCGAGCTCTGCGATAACACTCAGTGGTGGAATGTAGTGGTCCTGCTCTGACTCATTTGTTACGACTACTGGGACTTTGAAAGGAGCATGAGCCGGAAGAGTGAGAAGACAGTTGCTAACACAAAGTCCACCAGGCAGGATGGACGCAGGATGCTGGACGAGGACAGACTGGCTCAGGCTGGGAGAGGCGACTTTAGCAGAGCCCTCGATGATGAGTGTGCGGCCGGCCGGAACACGCACTGGGACTTTGCTGAGGAGTCTCACTACTCCAACATGGCCAATGTCTCTCTGCTGGTGTGACAACTGGAGGGTCTTTAACACGGCTCTGTAACCTTGCGAGCTGGGTTGGAATGTTGGTAAGTTGCTCTGCAGGTATTGCTCATAGAGGGGTTCAAGCGTATTCATCCCAATCAGAACAGTGGACGGAGCTTCGGGACGGACATCAGGGACAACCAAAGCCAATGTTGAAACATCAAACTCATTGCCCATAAAGTCTTTTGGAAATTTCACCACCATCTCCACATAACCAAGGTAAGGAACTGACTGTCCAGCAGCACCTTCAATGTCTAATAGATTATGTAGAGGGTTAATTTGTTGATTTTGCAAATGTTCATTGTAAAAAAGAGACAGATACAGTGGTCACCTGAGAACCAGTATCAAGCAGACACTGACAGATGTGACCAGAGACAGCAACTTCAGCGGTGCATCTTGACCCCACCAGGCCCTTTGGGAGATGGATTGTGGCCTCCCGTTTGGACTGCTGGAGGTTTGCACACTGAACAGGCTTCTTCAGCTTTGCGGGACAGGATGGGTCCAGCGCAGTTCCTGTTTGTCCCTCAACAGGAACTGAGTCTAGTTTAACTGTTCGGGTGCTGGTTGATTTCGCTTCTGCCACTTTTGTTTCTTTTCACTGAACTTTTTTTTCTTGGCACTGACGAGTTCTGGATTCGGGGCGGTTGTCACATTGTGGCTTGATGTGTCCATCTTCTCCACAGCGGAAACAGAAACCAGGCTTTGGACTTGCAGAGGGATTACTTACAGCAGCTGCCATGTTCTGTTTTCCACGTGACTTTGGAACTGGATTGGGTCTCGGAGTGTAAATCTGTCGTCCCTGAGACTGGTTTGCAGTTAGGACAGCCAGTTGACGCTGTATTGCAGCCATCTGTTCAGTAAGTTGTTTGGTAATAGTAGTCAGTGTCTCACATATTCCTTTCTCCTCTTCTCCATATGCAATCTGGGCTTGTGATGTCACTTTCTGTCTGGCTCCGCCTCCTCCCAGATGCTGTTTCATTCGTTGTGTTTTTGCAGCTTCGCGATCCTCTTCAGTTCTTAACAGCAGCAGAAGTTCAGCAAAAGAAGGTGGTTTTCCTTTTTTCTGTTTGAGCTGGAGTTCTGATATCAAGACATTATCCCAGCATCCTCTGCAGAACTGATTAAGCAGATGTTTATTAACTTCAGCTTTTGGTGCACCTCCCCTCTTTACTGCAAGATTTAAAGCAACTTGTAATCGCTGCAGGTAAGCTGAAGGTTTTTCACCAGCGTTTTGAAGTGTGTCCATAAATTTTGCATACAACTCCTCACCGTCCTGCACTGTCCCATAGGCGGAGTCAAGCTGTTGGATGTAGATGTTAACAGACATGTCAGGACTCAGATGTTTCACTATGTCAGCGGCGGGTGGCAGGAGACTGTCGAGGATTTGTCGCGATCGGTTGATTTCAGATATGGCAGGATCATTGAGAACCAGATCCACACTGGAACGCCATGTGTCATAGTCCACTTCATGTTGTGGTCGTGGCACCTTTCCAGAAAACACACGTAGTCTGTGGGAAGAGCGCAGATGCATAGCAGTATCCTCCGACTTCACAATGTGTTCTACCACATACCTCTGTAACTCTGGAGGGTTGAGGTCTGAAGCAGTGAGGTTGATGGTAGCACGTCGCTCCCCTGGTTGAGCTATGGGAGCAGTGGTAAGCAGTGAAGATGGAGCAGCCATTTTATGTGGTGGCTGAGTGGTTGGATTCACTGAAGACTGTTCTGCCTTAACATCAACATCCGCTTCGACATCAAGATTCAGCTCTGAGATTGATTTGCCGATCTGGGCCATCATCTCATTCAGCACTTCAGCATAGTTTTGTCCAGTCAATTTAGCAACTTTTTTCAAGTCAGCTAAATATGTCTGCGTCTTAGAACTCCCCACATTTGCAGCATATATTTGAGATAAATTCTTAATATGATAAACGATACCGCTCTCGGAAGTTTGTGTATATGGTAAAAGTGGATTCAATAGAGTTAAAGGTAAGCCAGACTCGAACTCAACAACGAGCATATTATGAAACTCGGACTCGGGTGAATCAACAGTAAGAGTACGATTTATGTTACCATACTGCTCGAGAAACCCTCCCGCTTCATCAGCAACCTCGGACTCCGTCACCAATACTGCATTTGGTATTTTAATGTCGAGTTTTTCAAAAATATTCATCGTCAAGATATTGGTGAGACTGAATGTTCAAAAAAAATAAATAATATGTGTATTAGATACCTTTTCAAGACCTCCTGGCTAGCTCGCCACTTTATGTAACATATAAGTGGGTCATCAGAAGACAAGGGTTCGTAATACGGAGGTGTTGAAGAAGTAAATAATGACACGAAGCCTGATAATTATATTTGGTGTTGGTACCATATATTATGTGAAACAAGAAAAAACAACAACAACAAACAATAACAATACCCAATATTTACAATCTGCAGTAAGTTGGTTTGGATATAGTGCACTTGAAACAAAATTCAGTTCCGTAGACTCAGTTGTTCACAGAAATAAAACAAAATATAGCAACAAATTCAGGAGTACTCAATAATGACAGACACAACACACTATAAGCCATTCTCTTCTGTTCAAGAGAAATGAACGTCCAAATGACGAGAATGATGCGCAGGATGCAAACAGTCCATAAGCCAAGTATTTAGTACATGGCGATGTGTGTGTGTGTGAATGAGAGTGGAGAGGGGTGAGCAAAGCTGCAGCAGCCTCCTACCAGACCCACAGGGGGTGAGGATGTTATAGGGGCAGGTTCTGTTCCAGGTAGTAGCTCGCCATCATTTGACCCACAACTGGCCGCACCTGGCCTGTATTAAATAACAGGACCCATGGGTTAACCACTACTCATTATTTAACTTGTCAACTAGCTAGTTTTATTTTAACTTCTATGTTCTATGTATACACAATATTATTCAAGCTATAGCATAATTAATTTCTAAATGACAACACAACTTGTACAAAAGTACTTCAATACATGTAAATAAACACCCATGACATTCCATTTGATACAATCATCTTGTCATTCCGTAAATAAATAAACCATTTAAATACTTAATTGTTAAATACCAACCCATAGCATTTAACAAGGTGCTGGTTATACTGAAAATGTGGCTAAGGCTATTAGCATTGAGCCAGTAAAACATTGCAACAATACATAGAATGGTTAATGCTATTAGCATTAGCTAATAGAGCATCAAAAAACACATAGGGATGCTAATGCTAATAGCAACATGCATATGGATCCAACAAACAGACTCACCAATTCCCGCAGATATTTGACACACCGCGGCACCAGTTGGCTTCTAAAAGACCACGACAGTGGACACTACAAATACACAATCGCACGCTAAAATCAATAAGCATTTACGATGGAAAATAAGCGAATTAGTATTGGTTTGTGTAGAAACATACCGAGTGCAGCTGCTCTGGTGGCTTCCCCCTCACACTAGTGATTGGGGAAACTCACCTCAGCTTGTAAACCGTGCTTGAGCTCTCTGATTGGTTAGACTGAAAAGGTGTGTCTTGTGGTGTGTTCAGGTGACTGCGAAAATGTTGGGACCATGGAATTTTAACCTGGGTTACACCATTCACAGTAGTCACAGATCACTCATCACTGGTCTGGGTCTTCAAAACTCAAAAACCCAGCACTACGTCTTCTAGAGTTCACTTTCACGGTTGAGTACAGGAAAGGAAAATACAATACAGTGCCGGATGCCTTGTCACGAGCACCTGTGGATGACCACCAACACCCAACTACTACCTATGCGGCTGTGTTACACTCAAAAAGAGACACTACAAAAAATCACTGTCACGATCCTGTCCTGTGTGCTGGGTTTTAGGTCTGAGGGTTTTGGCTGCATGTCAGTTATGTCACCTGTTCTGAGTTTATTGTTATCTGTTTAGTTTCATTATTCTGTTGTTTAGTCTGTGTGTTTGTTCCATGTCTTAGTCCCCAGTCCTGTTTTCCTGTTGGTCCCGTCTCTGTTCGTACTCCGTCCTGTTAGTCAGTTATGTTCTTGGTCTTATGTTCTGTTAGTTCTGTGTCTGAGTTCATGTGTTAGTGTTTACTTCTGGTCTGTGTTCTCATGTGTTATTTTGCCCCATGTCTACCTGAGTTCTGTTTTGTTCTCAGTTTCAGTCTGTGTTCCTTGTGTGTTTATTTGTGATCTGTTTGCTGGTGTCTGTTACTCCTGTAGTTCCTTTTGCTTGTCCACTAAATACCTTGTGTCCCAGTTAATGTATGGTCTTGTGTTTTGCATCTGTGTGTGTGTGTCTCTGTTTCCCCCTGCTGTCTCTCTGCCTACCTCGTTAGCCCTGATCCCACTCACCTGTGTTGCTCCCGCCCTGCTTGTTTGTCCGTGTGTATATATACCTGGTGTTTCTGTTCATTCCCTGTCCGGTCATTGTGTGTCGTGTGTTTACACACTGTCATGTTTGTGCTCTGTGCCTGCTCTGCCCTGTCTCGTCTCTGCCCAGGATCTACCCCATTTTGGATTTTCTGTGTGTTTTGGATTACTTTTGTTTTGGGACTCTGTTCACCAGCCACTCCTCTGTAAGTGTGCTCGCCTTTTGTTTTGCCTTAAATAAACCTTTTGAATTTTACCTGCTCTACTCCTCCGTGTCCTGCATTTGGGTCCACCTACCTGCTACCCTGCACCCCAACTGTGACAGTATGACCGGACCAGCCAAACCCAGCGGACATAATCAAACTGCCCAGCACCTGGGAGGCTTTGGGGGTGCCCAGAGAGGTGCTGGCAGACGAGGAGTCTCAGTTTTTTTAACTTTTTTGAACCCAAACCGTGACAATCTCCAAGTCTCCAAGTTGGATGTCTTGACATCCAAAGCCTGTACAACCAAATAATGGAGTCAGGAGAAGTCACAGAAAATCCAACCACAAAGTTCACTGTTTTGGAGGGCAAGGTCTACAGAATAGTGGAACGAAGGTCAAGAGAGAGACCTGACTGGCACCCCAAATATAAATAAACCATGAAACAAACTGTGCCTGTATGTAGTCTAAATAGACCCTCTCCGGCAATTCTCCCACAAAAGTCAGACACTGAATTACTTTCCTCCCTTTCTCCTTGACGGAATTTTGCAAGTCTTTTGTCAGTCTCACAGCCATTTTCAATGTTCCAAAAGTCCTTGTCTTCCACTGACAGCGATACGCCGCTTATTACTCCTTTCTTTTTCTTTTTTTCCCCAAGTGGGAAGCATTTCAAACAGCTGAAATCTTTATACATTTTAATCCTCAACGCTTGGTCTCTCTGACACCTTGAAACACAGTCAAGGACAACCATCCCACTCCTTGTTATTTTGATGGACCGGACATCTCTGAGTTTATCTCCAACAAACCTTCCAACCTCATGCGAGTCCTTGAAGATCCCATCCGTTCTTGTCACTGCTATCATTCCTGCTTGGAACCTCTCATCTGTTCTTCTTGCCTGGTTGCCATCACTTGAATCACTATCCTTCTTCCTTTTCCTATTCACAAGTCCTCTTGTGTCTTCTTCGTTCTTCACACTGTCCTCTGACTCAGCGTTCACGCAGGTCCTGGCAGTGCACTTGCGCAAGCTGCTTCTTCTTCTTCATATGGATTTATGGCAGTACAGACGCTTCTAGGCATATTACTGCCCTCATCAGGAAGTCGCTATAATGAAAACATTATTGCTTCAAAAAAATTTTATATAGTCTTGTATCGTGTAAGAACTGTAATACTACTTTGACAATCTTCAACAACCTTCAATTCCAGCATGTCCAGGGACCCAGCAGAACATAATATTGCTACAAATCATGGTAATTCTAAATAATACGGCTAGAATTTCACTTATGATGTCAGGACGGGCTTTTGCTTTACCACCTTTCAAGGCCATCAGGGCAGCTGCAGAATCGGGGCATATTAAGGCTTCTCTTATTTTCATGTCCTCAATCCACCACAGAGCCCAAAGAATGAATCCTAAGGTCCACACCTGCTCGCCCACTCTCTGGTTCCCTGGCACCATCTATAAAATTTTTAGATATGATCCCTTCCCACTGTTGAGATATTGTTCCAATTTTGAAGCAGTCAGAAATTTGTTCTTTTCTTGTAAAAAGGTTAAATCAATATCCAGTTCTTGCATTAACCAATAAGGAATAGGTAGATGAATTATGTAAAGTGCTGTGTCTCCTTGCATCATTCGCAATTCTCTTGTCCACTGATTTATGTTTTCAAAAAATCATTTGTTTCTTATCTTTCTGCCAGAGTCCAACAATTCTTGCATAAGGCACCTAACTGGGAGTGCTAGATCAGACCCACTCAATTTGACCCAATACTGCATTTCACCGATTTCAATAAGCAGAGCAGGAATTGGAGATGTGCTGAGAGCTCCACAAGTCTCAGTGCCTTAGCCCACAGAATGTCTAACTTCATTAACACTGACTGGGCTGCAGAACCATAAACAAAGCACCCATAGGGCCCTTATCATTACCTGATATACAAAATGCATGGAACCCCTCTCTGCCCCCAGTCACATCCGGCCAGACTTCTCATTATATTTAACACCTTGTCACATTTGGACAAAATGTTCCTCTCCGGGAACCATTACCTTATCGTGGTGGAGAGGTTTGCGTGCCCGGTGAGCCCTGGAGGCTGTGTTGTCTGGAGCCTAGTGCTCCTGGTAGGGTCTCCCTAGGCAAAGTGGTTCCAGGTGAAGGGCCAGCCTGAGAATGGTTTATGATGTAACAACGAGAAAGAGGAGAGACCCTGCCCGGAGGAAGCCAGGGGCCCCCGTTTGGAGACAGGCCCAGAGGGAGGGCTTGCCGGGGAGCGCCTGGTGGCCGGGTTTGCCACAGAGTGGCAAAATCAGCATTGGAAGGAAATCACTCAGAAAAATATGAAATATCATAGAAATGTCAAAATGCTGGAGGGGCTTTAAAGACTCATTGTTGTGCAGTCTTGATTACTGCGATATTAGACTGTGTTGCTCCACTTAGGGAAAACGCTTTAAACCACTCTCAGAACCTATGCTGAATGACACTACCCTTTCTCTCAGACGTTCTTGTAGAATAGCTGAGAGAAAGTGTAAAAGGGACAAACTTAAAGTCTCATTTGAAATATTGAGGGATATATTATGTAAAGACCAGAGAACAGTGCTGCTCCAAAAAAAAATTATCCCATGTAGTAGCAAGTAACAGAGGTTATTTTCAGTGTTTTTAACTCTCTTGTTAACCCTGGCTAATTAGACTGTGTTGTGCCATCTATAATCTTATGTGAAAACTTTCTGAAATATTTTACTGACAAAATTGCTGGTCTGAACCTTTCCCCCACTACATTTACCAGTGACCCCTCTGTCTTCCCGCAGCTTGAGCCAGTTACTTTCCCCTCTTTCTGACAGGTAAAAAACTACGCCCTGCAAACTGCCCCCTTGACAGTATTTCTGCATGCTTTTTTAAAGATGTGTTAATACTGTTGGATCAAGCATTGTATCCTTAGTTAATTCATCTCTCAGCTCAGGGTGTGTTCCAGCTGTTTTCAAACAAGCAGTTGTGCAACCGCGTTTAAAAAAGAAGAATCTAGACATTTCACAGTACTGAAATTGCCCTTTTGAGAATTTTCCATGATCTTCTTTTAACTGTTAACTGCTTTTAGATTTGACTGCAGCCTTTGATATGGTTAATCACTCCATTCTCTTATCCCGGCTAGAACAGTGTGTCGGCATCATATATAACATCTTATACAACAAATGGACATAGTCATTGTGACATCACCCGTTGGTTTGTGGACTAGTGTTTAGAAGCCTTGAGTTTGGCCGATACGCCACCGCCATTTTTTTACACCACCCAGTTTTTTCAAAAAGGAAGTGTCCGGAAGTGACAATATTTGGATGAGACGGCGAAGCTAATGGCCGTGTGTGGAGCTAGCTAGCTTGCTTAGCTAGGTGCAACTGTAACTCACGTTAACTGTCATTTTAACAGGGCCGATAACTTTGTCTAACGTTGTAGCGGACAACAGTCTTAAAACTAAATATATTCACCACAGAAAGTGAACAGCCAACTCCTAATAAGCTTTTTTCAAAGGCGCTGATTAAATTTACACAATGCTGTGGGTATGAGTTGGCTCTAGCTTGATTAACGGGTCACCATGGTAACGACTTGTCAATCATAGATAATCCTGCCTTGAAACTACTCTGCTTTATGGTCTATTTCCAAATAAATGGGACTATAATTCACTAAATGAACATTATTTTGTATTGAAGAAGACATGAAACTAGCGATTGAGACCATAAACTCATCAGGAAGGTGTTTACTGAGGTAATTATTCATGTGAGAAGTAAGGTCATTTTACCATTGTTTCTAAAGGAACTGGACTTCTTTTTGCAACCTGAATCGCCTTCTGCTGACCGTTCATTAGAATGCAGGTTTCAGGGACTTCCGCATTGGAGTCACGTCTCAGAACAAAAGCTTCCCGCTTAGTCGGCATTAGGGGCACAACCCTCAAATGGTTCAAATCATATCTGGCGGATAAGAGTTCCTCAGTTCACCTTTTCTTCATCTGCTGCCCCTGTTTCTTGTGGGGTCCCCCAAGGGTGCATATTGGGCCCCATGCTTTTTTGACTTTACATGCTGCCATTGGGGTCCATTTCCAAAATACACAATATATTCTTTCATTGTTTTGCAGATGATATACATATTTGCCTGTAACATCCACTGATAAAGCCACAACTCAGTCCTTTCTTAATTGACAGAGAGATCTTAAAATATGGTTGAATCAGAACTTTCTCTGTCTGAATGAAAGTAAGACTGAGGTTGTTGTGTTCGGTCCACCTGGGGATTTAAGTGCTTGTGTAGATACTTTAGGAATGTATAGTTCTCCATTTACCAAGAATCTACGTGTGATCTTCAACAGTGATTTTAAAGTTGAAAAACAGATTAGTTCTGTTGTAAAAGCCAGTTTCTTTCAGTTGAGATTGTTAGCTAAAGTCAAGCCCTGCCTGCCAGACTTTGAAAGAGTAATCTATGCATTTATAAAGTCTCAACTAGACTACTGTGAATCTTTGTATGTTGGAGGGGATCAGTCATCTCTCCATCAGTTACAGTTAGTCCAGAATGCAGCAGCTCGACTTCTAACTGGAACTAAAAAGCGTGAGCACATTACCCCTTTTTACCCATGGATATAATAGATTCATAAAAGAACCAAAAATTATGACTGATAAGAGTTGTAGGAATTATTGGGAACTCAAGCTGCCATGAAATACAAGTGTTTTTTTACAAGTGTATATAAACTTGACCACAACTGTAGTTAATGCAGGTAGTAACTACTGAAATTAGCCAACCAGGTATTCTTTGAAGAGGATGCTTGGGTCTTCATCAGGTAGAAACAAATTGCCCCAAGGATGCTCTCCCTCCTCTTTTCAATAGTTGCTAAAGGACAAAAACAGAGCAGAAATTGGCCTACTTAAGGACTGCATATATACACTGTGACATCCCCATCTCTCCCAGCTGCTGGGATGTCTGTCTCTTTGTGTTCTATGTTGCAGATGTTAGTAGGTGTGGTTAAGATCAGCAGTTATTGGAGCCACCTGGGCCTGGTGTTCCCCAGTATAGAGCGTGTCTCATGTTCCGTACTGTGGGCTAGAGAGGAGGGAAACCCTGTTCCCTATGTTCCATGCTCCTCGTTATTTTTGTTTCTTTCACCATACAACACTCCACTCACTATTCCTTCAAGCATGCATATCTGCTGACATGACTGACCTACTGATTATCACACTTCATATGATTATTTGAACATTAGGTTGTTTCTGTTTGTGTAAAAATAAAAGTAATGGTACCTTTACTGCAGTTTTGTGTCATCGTACTTTTCTTTGTCACGGTTTTGAGCCAGCTGCTGTGACAACACATACTACACATAGTACTCACATTTCCAGTGATGTTAATGTGTAAGTGTCATGCAGCTTTGATTTCTTAAAATCTGAAAGGATTTTAAACTTGCTATGAACATTTTCAGCCCATTGCTACATTGTAAACAAATCCATGTTGAAATCATAGAAATAAACAAAAGAAACCTTGCTGTCAAAAAAATATGTTATTATCACAGTAAAGCCTCTGCCTTGTTCTCTGTGTCAGGGCTGAGTGTCTCCACATACACAAATGCAGAACAAACTTAATGGCCAGTAGATAGGCTGCAGGTAAAAACCTTAGTGAGTAAAAAGCCACTATGTCATCAATACACCTGTTTGTGTATTGTATGTTGAGAAGCAAACTTTCTGTTGCTCATTCCAAATGTCAATATATCCAATCCCTAAACATAGCTCTGGTCACTGATGTGTGTTTAAATTGTGAGGCAACAAAAAAAGGCAGCAAAAGAAAAATTGTGAGGCAACTGCATACAAAAAAATTGTTTGAAAGGCACAAGTGTTGCTGTTTAGACTTTGTGAGCAACAATCAAATCCCAATTGTAAGATTTGTTTTGATTATAAAGTTTAGTTATAAAGAGTCTTTTTGTAGGAAGTTAGCTTGTTTTGTTTAGGTGGCCCATTCTCTGCCTGCAAATTTTGTCTAAATTAGAAAATATCAAGTGGTGCAACCAAATATCATGTGGTGCTACCACTGAAAAGTGGTTTCCATGATTGGCAATTTAGTTTTTGTCCTTTTATATTCAATTTATGACTTTTACATATAAAGTGCTTTTATTGTAGTATGATTTGGAACAGATTTTTCTGCAATTTGAAACACTTTTTCTTACATTTCAGAAACAACAGATTATTTTTCGTCTTTGTACAATATCATGAGAAAAAAGCCCAAAAAAATATTTTGAACTTGTAATTTTACTAAACTATTTCATTAACTATGCAATATTAGTAATATTTAATTAATTATAACTGTTTTACCAGATGCCACTCCCAAGTAGGGCTTGGTATCGTTCAAAGATTTTCAATATTGATATCCATACAATACCTTGACTTTGATACCGGTTCCTGAATGATACTTTTTACGATACCAATTTTATTCTCAACAAATGGAGAACCATTGTTGTTTGTATAAAGTAACTTAATTATCACATTATTATCATTAATAGTTTATTTTAATAATTGTTCCTCTGAAAAATGCTACTGCTTGTCAAAACCAAGACATATTTTCAATGTAACATAGGCCTATATTGTGTTTTTGTTGTTTTTATTCCTCTTTCTTTAGTTTTAATGTTTTAATATATAATATAATATATAATGTCATTTCATTGTTTATTAATTATATATGTTTATTGTTTATATGTGAATTTGTTCTCTGGCAACATTGCAACCTAAACATTCATGGCAATAGGCCTGAGAGAAATAGGAAGAAATCTCTCATCTCATCTCATGGAAACAAGTTTCTGCCACTACATATCAAAGTTTCCTCCCCACTAGAGGAAGAGGTGGCCAGGCAACTATCACAATAGAAAATAAACTCAGCCGCGCTTCTTTATTACACTACAGCAAAGTTGCAGACATTAGCCCAAGGATCAGTACGTGATGTCACTATCACACAGAAGTGCTTCTGCCAGCTGCACATACAGGTGCGTTTGTGGCGGTGGCGTCACTTATTGATCCTTGGGAAAATGTAGCTTGTGGAAGCTACCGCGCTGCTCGGTCAATAAAAGAGCTCTGATTTGATTCAGAAAACAGCGATGTTGCCACCAAGCTACAGAGAAATGTAGTGAAACTAGTAACGGTGCTACTTGTAATGACGCTACTGCCCAACGCTGCTCGTACGGTGGGCGTGTTGAAGCAGGCTTTGTGGCAGTAGGACGCTGAGACGATGACTGCATCAAGAATGCTACATGCTTATTGGCTCACTGACGTTAACAAGAACCTTTAGGTATTAAACTGTCGTACTGAAAGACAAGGCATATGTTGATACTTGATTGTATTGAGCCCATTCTGTCTGTGCTTAAAAAGTATTGAACCGATACCCAGCTCTACTCCCAAGAAAAACTGCTCGCATGTTAATTTTGACCCTGTAGCAAGAGTGGAGTCCCTAAAAGAAGCAAAAAAATTTGTGTCTTAAAGAAAATTTAAAATGAAAACTATATGAAGCAACATGTTGCTTTTGTGCGTGTTTCCATTTCTAAGGAGGAAATGCATTTTTTTTGTGAACATGTTGGCGTAGGAGCCCATCCTCACTTGATTTATTATGGTGCTTTACGACCCAAGAATTTTTTGTTCATTGATCTCTTTAAATATATATTTTTTAATGATATGCAGTGTTTATGTCATTTGGAGTGACCACTCATCATGTGGTGCAACCAATAATAACAATAACTGTGTTAAATTAAAAATAAAATATCTCATTCCTGTGACTAAAATATTAATTACTTATTCAATATGTTTAAGTGAATGGTATTTTTTTTAAACATTTTAATCTGTTTCACGCAATTTACAGAGAAAATTAATCAATTAACTGCACTTAAGAAGGGGATTGTGACATTATAGAACAAAAATATGAGATCATTATTTCCAAAAATCCAAAAGAAAAGCAAATACATTGTATATAAAACATTTATTTTACTAAGAACTCGTAAAAACTGTTAAGCATGTTAAGGAAATGAATTAATTTTAAAATAAATTATGGTCGCACCACATGACATTTTGTAAGGCCACAAACAGTTTATGTAGCTGAAAAAACACTAAAATAATTTAATTTGAAAAAATGACATTCATTTATGTGTACACAGCATTTTAAAATGGCCTGTTGAAAATCCTTATACGTCATTGACCCTTCTACCTGTGGGATGTCTCCCGTCTCTCTCTGACCCAATCAGTACTGAGTGCTTTTGTTGAGTGATCCTCCTTGTGAGTGTGGGGTGCACCCTCTCCTGCGGGTCGGTGTGGGGGGTCGGCCGCTGCTTACGTGGCCATGCCTTGTGCGCAGCTGGTTGCTGTCATGACCTCGCCTTCGTCTGTACAGCTGCGGGACCCCCACCCAGTTTCCCGACCCGCGCATGGGTCAGCCCTCGGCCTCCCAAGCCACGCCATTGTTGCCCACGCGCACACCGATGCTGCAATCAGCGGGTGACTGAGTGGCTCATTATGGCTCTGGGCAGGTGAGTTGTGCTTGGTGGTACCGTATGGGCCAGTGAGGCGTTGACTCATCCTGCTTTGCCTCCAATAGTGATAGCCTTAGAGGGCAAAGCCTATACGAAATAGAATGCGGGTTATGTACTGTAACCTGGATTCTATATATAGTATAGGCCGCAGCCCTCTAAGTTGTAGGCCTCACTGGACCTTGGTACTCACGACTAAAGAAAAGGCGTTTGGGAGCCCGAAGGCTGGGTCTCACCGTTGTGTGTACAAGGTGCGGACATAGGAGAGGACCACGCTGTTGGTGGGTGTAGACTAAAATTCTCAGTGCCACGCAGGTGCTCGGAAGGGGTAAACCCAATAGCAATAGCCTTAGAGGGCTGCACCTATACTCATATATATATACTTTTAAATTATTGGGACTATCATCTTATCAGATAAAGTAGGCTATTTCCATACTTCAAACACATTTATGATCTAAGTGCTACGTGAGTGTGGCCTATCACTAGCACTAGCCTGTACTGCAGTAACTGGAGTTATAGGTAATACTAGTTAGCAACAACATGCCACCCTAATCCATGGACAACTTCCACAAACTTCTACAGAAAATTGCAGTTCTGGAAACCAAGATCCACAGGTTAGAAGTGAATGTGGAAGTGAAAGCGCTATGTGGGCATGACACTACTTACCATGGAGCCAAAACAATGGCTAACACATGGCTAATTAGCAACAAAGAAACTACCAAGAAGCAGGAGGCCTGTGAACTGGGTAGTAAATCTAGAAGCAGTAGTCCTCCCTGGAACTCTCTTGGTGCAAAGCCTGAGCGTAAATCATTTCCTTGGGAAATGGTAGGACAAGTAACAGGCAGAACCCTGCACCCTGAGATTTGTGATGCGACTGGCTGGCCTGCATTATCATGCAAGTAGAGTGCTTCTTCAACCCCTCTCCTTAGTAGGACAACAGCAGAACACATTTTCACCACTATTGCAGGACCCTGGATCTCTGTCTGATGACCTGGATAACATCCCTTCCTCACACAGAAGAGTAAGGACTGAGAGTAAATCAGAAAGTAAAAGGCTGCAGGGAAAGCTAAAAACTGGGCCTCAAACTCTGATTGTGGGTGACTCTGCTGTAAATGATGTAAGAAGCATGTGCTGTAAGAACACCAAAATACTCTGCTTTACGAAAGATACGGTGTCTGACTTGGCAAAAAGAATCCTGCATATTGTGGCTGAACATCCTACCATGAAAAACAAAATACTGCACATAGGGACCAATGATGTTATGAAGCAAAAGTCTGAAGTGTTGAAAGAGGACTTTAATAATCTGTTGAACACAGTCAGCTCTTTGAATGCTGAGGTGTTTATCAGTGGCCTTCTACCACCAATCCGATGAGGAGCTGAGAGATTCAGCAGATTGTTGGCATTGAACATGTGATGTGCCATTGTGGCACGGGATGTGCCACAATGTTCTTCAATTAAATGAAGATAAAACTGAAGTTATTGTGTTTGGAGCCAAGGAAGAATGATTATAAGTCAGTGCTCAGCTTGAATTGGTAAGATTAGGAACCACAAACCAAGCCAGAAATCTTGGTGTAGTCATGGACTCAGGCGTGAATTTAAAGAGCCAGACAGTTACAAAGTCAGCCTACTATCACCTGAAGAATATATCAAGGATTACAGGACTCAGCAGGACCTGGAATAACTTATCCATTTATGTTCATTCGTCTTGACTACTGTAAGGGTGTCTTTACAGGGCTCCTTAAAAAATACATCAGACAGCAGGCTTTGGATTACGCTCTGCAGTGCTTTTTGTGTTTTTGTTTATTAACTCTGTTTGCTGCCGTCAATCTCTGGTTTCTTTTACCAGAGAAGAGCTCTTAAACATCAGACTTTCAACTGCTAACACTATTACACAGCTTCTGATAAAACCTGGAACCTTTCCGGAGTTATTAGGTAGTTGGAGGAGTGGCAAGTCTGTTTGGGATCCTTCAGAGACGCCGAAGGGGAAGGCGAGCTGGCACGCTGGTTAAACTGAGACAGCGGGGTTTTCACACTGCGCTCCCTTCAACCTACCTTGCGAATGTCCGCTCTCTGGCCAACAAAATGGACGAACTGCAGCTCCTCAACAGAACTAAGTTGGACTTCTGCAGATCTGCCGCCCTCTGTTTTTTTTTAAAATTACTTTATTTTCAGCTTTTCTCATTACAATAACACAGTGAGTACAAAAAAAAAAACTGAAAACAGCACTCAACCAAGGAGCAAAAGTAAAACTGGCAAAAAAAAGAAAAAACTAAACAAAAACTAAACAAAACAAAACAGAGGGAGGACTACCAGAGTATCAGAGTGCAAGGTCAAAGTTTGTTCAGATTAGAGGTATAGCATAGCAGCAAACACACAAAGCAGACAATCAAGTCTCATCAAGCAACATCAAAAATGGTTTCCACACCTTCAAAAAATACTTTTGTGAGCTTCCCTCGGTGAAACGAATCTGTTCCATCTTTGCCAACGAAAGCATTTCATTAAGCCACTTCCTGAAGCATGGGGACAGTGGAGACTTCCAGTCCAGTAATATCAATTTTTTGCTGAAACCATACCAGCTCTAATAATCTGCTTTTGATGGGAAGGAAGGGCTCTTGTGTTGTCAGAACAGCCAAAATAGCCAATTTACAATCTAGCTGAATATTCACTCCACATAGCTTGGAAAGACAGTCAAAGATGTCTCTCCAAAAGTCACTCAATACTGGACAGTACCAGAACAAATGTGATAGAGAACCTTCTGCTATACCACACCTATCACACAGGGAGGAAACAGATTTAAATATTTTGTGAAGTTTGGTTTTAGAGTAGTGCATTCTATGTAAGACTTTAAATTGAATTAACCTGTATCTAGAACTAATGGAGCAGCTCTGTATACCAGATAAACATTCCTCCCACAGTTCATCAGTCACTGAAATACCCAGTTCAACGGCCCAGGCCTCCCGGAGAGAGTCAGTTCCTGCTGGTAGTGTAAAAGCAGAGACAAAGCGGGAGATCAAATGCTTAGAGTCAGGCTGTGAGAGAAGTAAATCAAAAAAAACGTGACTCTTTGGTTTGGTTGTGAATTCTGGGATATGTTCCCGTATAAAATGCCTGACTTGAAGGTAACGATAAAAGTGATGTTGAGGGAGGTGGTACTTAGCTTGGAGCTGAAGAAATGAAGCAAATTTATCATCTATGTGAAAATCACCAATACAGCACAGCCCCCTCTTCCTCCAGTCCAGAAACACTCAATCCGGTCAGTGCCGGCTTGAACAAGTGATTGTATGTTATAGGGGTGTATACTGAAGCCTTCATTAGTCCAAGTGATTTTTTAATTTGATACAAGATCCTCAAGGAATTCCTAAGAACAAAGCTATGACCAGCTAAACTGTAGGAAGGATGTGCCCCGGAAAGGAGCAACACCGGGAGGGAGCTTTCGGAGACTAACAGGGATTCAATTTTTAACCAGAGAGGGGGGGCAAAAGACGAGTCATCCCCCGGAAAACCCCACCACCAAAAAGTGAGCGCCCTCGCATTCGCAGCCCAGTAATAATGTCTAAATATTGGAAGGCCCAGGCCCCCTTTGACCACATTCTTCTGTAGGTGGGCTTTAGCGATGCGAGGGGGTTTATTCGCCCATACAAACGAGAGGATAATAGAGTCCAGCTGTTTAAAAAAAGATATTGGTAAACAAACAGGAAGGTTTTGAAAAATGTATAAAAACCGTGGCAGTGCAACCATTTTAATAGCGTTATCACGGCCAATCATCGAAGGGGAAGCAGTTTCCAGTACCTGATGTTAACCTTTAATTTGTCTATCATGTCTTAGAAATTTAGTTTAAATAAGAGTTTAGGGTTTCTGGGAATCTTCAGTCCCAAATAAGTAAAATAAGTGGTGACCACTTTGAATGACAAAGATTTCAAAAAAGCTGGGTTAAGATTATTTGTCAGGGGCATGAACTCACTTTTATCCCAATTTATGGTGTATCCCGACAGTTTACTAAATGACTTAACATAATTCAGGAGGTTGGGTACTGATACTAACGGGTCAGATAAACAAAGCAATAAATCATCAGCATATAAATTTACAAGGCTCTCAACCTTACCAAACTTTATGCCATGTATATGTGAGTGACCCCTGATTCCTATTGCAAGTGGCTCTAAAGCAATGTCAAACAGCAGAGGGGAAAGAGGGTCGCCTTGTCTCACTCAGCTCCAGGGCAAAAGATTGTGATCTGTCCGTGTTCGTCAGAATAGAAGATACTGGATTTAAATAGATTATTTCAACCCACTTGATAAAATTAATTCCAAACCCAAATTGTTTTAATGTCTCTAACATATAAGGCCATTCAATCTGATCGAATGCCTTCTGGGCGTCAAGAGATAAGACAGCAGCTTGCATGTCTTTATCATGGGCCGAATATAGTGTATTCAAAAGCAGACGAACATTGCTAAAAGAGTTTCTACCCGGTATAAATCCGCTTTGGTCAGGATGTATAATTGTTGAAATATGTTTACCCAATTTTGTGGCCAGAACTTTAGTTATCACCTTCTGATCACAATTCAAAAGAGCAATCGGGTCTGTAACTTGCAGGGTCAGTCTCTAATTTCCCTTTTTTATGGAGTAGACTAATATTAGCTTCATAGAGTGAGTTGGGAAGCCTCTTATTTTTTACTGTATCATTCACCATCCTTAACATGAGAGGGACTATTTGTTTATGAAACGCCTTATAAAATTCAGCAGCCAAAGCCATCAGGCCCTGCTGCTTTACCAGAGGGAAATCCTCGGATAGCTCCCAAAAGGTCACCACTAGAGATCGGGGTATCAATATCATCTTTAGACAAGGTGTCTAATTGTGGAATATTCAGGTTACCAAAAAAATTACTAAAATCTATTTCGGTGGGCTTTACTTTGCTGGAATATAGATCCTTATAAAAGTCTCTGAAGCAAGCATTTATCTGCTTCGGGTCAGAAATCAGTGCGCCTGATGTAGATTTAATGTTAGGGATGGCTCTACTAGCTTGCTCTCCCCTAAGTTGACTTGCCAATAACTTTTCTGGTTTATCACCTAGTTCAAAATGTTTCTGTTTGAGCTTTAATAATTGGCTGCGAACACGCTTATTAAGGATTGTATTATATTCATATTTTAGCTGTAAGATCTTATTATAGTCAGACTGTAAGAGGGAGGATCTATACGTTTCCTCAAGTGCTGGAAGCGTCCTATCAATTTCCCTAAGGCGATGGTTAAGTTCCCTCTTTTTAGATGATTCATATGAAATAATGTGGCCTCTCATCACCACCTTAAAAGTTTCCCACAGAGTGGAGTCTGAGACTTCCCCATTATCATTGGTCGCAAGAAACTCATCTATACAAGCCGTCATATGCTTAGTAAAAGAATGATCATCAAGAAGAAGGGGATTAAATCGCCAATTGTATCTCTGTATAGTCAGAATGTCTCTAAGCCGAAGGGAGACGGGACCATGGTCAGAAATCAAGATGTTATGATAAGTGGAATTTGTAACGTTGGGCAGTAGGCCTAATTCAGAAGAAATCAAGAAATAGTCAATCCTAGTATACGATTTGTGGACATGAGAGTAAAAAGAAAAATCCCTGTCAGTAGGGTGCTGTAATCGCCAAATGTCAACAATGTTCCTAGCCTTGAGTAAATCATTTAAGGTTTGCACTGAAGCTATAGAAGGGGCGGGTTTTGTTGAAAGTCTGTCAAGAGCGGAGTCTAAATAACAATTAAAATCGCCTCAATAATGACATTGGGATTGGAGGCTGGTATCTTGTCAAAAACTTTACTGAAAGAAATCAGGATTGTCCATATTGGGGCGTAAATGTTAAGCATTGTCACTGGAAAGGAATTTATGTGTCCAGAGATCATTAAGTACCTGCCATAAGGGTCTGTTACCATAGAGTCAAGGCTAAATGTAGCGTTCTTACGGAAAAGAATAGCAACCCCCCTGGCCTTACGACTAAAGGGTGATTGAAAAACCTGAGAGATCCAGTTCGCTCTCAACCTGCGCTGCTCGTTTATACCAATGTGGGTTTCCTGGAGGAATATGATATCAGGCTTCAATGATTTAAGATGAGAGAAGACGCGGCCCCTTTTAATAACATGGCAGAGGCCCCTAACATTCCATGAGACTAATGTTAAGTTATTAATGATGCTGCTATGTGCAATACTGTCAGGCGTTGACAATATTCCTGAGGTAAAAGCAAAAAGCGGTCTGGCAAGCCTCCACTGAAAATACAGAAGGATAGAAAAAAATAAAATAAAATAAAGAATAATAAAAAAATAAAAAAATACCTAAATACCACAAATAGCCGAAAGTGAAGCAACGTACTCGAACAACCCCTGAACATATTTCCCACCCACTCAAAGGGTGCTTCCCCAAACGAAGCACAGATGTCCCTCTAAGCTCGGGACCGCTAAACGCAGCGTGAGGTGATGCCCCTAAACTACAGTAGCTAGCTTAACTAAAGCTACAAAGAACTAGCCCAACCCCGCTGCCAATCCCGGCTGAGAATAGAGAAGAATAGGTCTACAGTCTCATTTAAATAAAGGCAGTTGAATTTTCTGAACTGTAAAGAGTAACAACAAAGTGTAATCAGACCTGAATGAATACACAGAACCTCATCTGAATGTTCAAGAAGTGTTCTTCAAGTATGTGTCCAGAAATGACCTTGCCTCACCCGGGCGAGAAGACCTTGACGCTGCCCCCATGCTTGATGCGAGCTTTGCTGGGAAGAGGAGACTATGCTCCACCTTAAGCTCCCGCAAATCGCCCAGTACCTCGTTGTATTCACGCCGTTGTCGCATCACATCTGGTGTGTAATCCGGGAAAATAAGCACTTTGTTGCCTTTGTATTCCATCTCACGCGTCCTCCGGAGTCGCAGTATCAGCTCCTTCTCCCGGTAAAAATGAACCCGTGCAATAATGGCGCGGGGCTTGGATCCCTCCGGAGGCAGAGGTCGCAGGGTCCGGTGTGCCCGGTCGACAATCACCGTAGACTGGAAGTTGTCCTCCCCAAGGAGTTTCGGTATCAAAGCCTCAACAAATTCCGTTGGTTTACCCCCTTCTTCCAGCTCAGGTATGCCGATGATTTTGATGTTATTACGACGAGACCGGCCCTCGAGGTCGTCTACCTTAAGTTTGAGTGCGCTGTTTTCATTCTTCAGGCTGGAGAATGATTTTTCCAAGTTGCTAATGCGGCTTTCTTGATCCAGCACTTGTTCTTCTGATAGACTCTACCTTCTCCATCAGTTCCTTCTGAGAGCCTTGTACCGCCTGGAGAGTCTGGTCCAGTTTGTCAAACCTATCATTAATGTGTTTGAGGATCTTGTCCGAGACTCTCTCCCAAATCAGCGGCAAATCGTCGGCATCATCACCACCTGTAGCTTGTCCAAGGATTTGGCCTTGAGCGCTGGCGTTGCCAGCTTTAGCATTAGCCTGGGTTAGCCGGAGAGATTCAGCCTCCTTAGACTTCTTAGTATTAGGCATATCGTCACAAAAAGTCAACTACTTGGACTACACAGTGTCAAAGAAGTTGCCGAGGCCGATTAAATAAGACTGGAGACTATAGAAATATCGAAAATATAGATTGGCACGGAGGAGCCTCAAGAAGCACGTCTACTCCATGCGCTGCTCGCTAGCGCCCCTGCCGCCCTCTGTTTTACCGAATCCTGGCTCACCCCCCACATCCCGGACAGCGCACTTTTCCTGATGGGATTTAATCTTTTCCAGGCGGACAGCGTAACGGAGCTCACAGGAAAAACAAGGGGAGGCGGACTCTGTCTCTACATAAACAAAGGTTGGTGTACAGATGTCACACTGTTGAAGAAATCATGCAGCCCTCACCAAGAGAATTATTCAGAAACTGTAAACCGTTTTATTCATCGCGGGAGTTTTCCTCGTTTGTCCTGCTTGCTGTTTACATTTCACCTCAGGCCTGTGTTAGTGAGACCTACACCTACACCAGCTACACCTGTCTGACCAGATAATTAACATGGAGAAAAAACACTCAGACTACCTGCTCATTGTTCTCGGGGACTTCAACAGAGCAAACCTCAGCCACGAACTTCCAAAGTACAGACAGCATATTAAGTGTCCCACTAGGGACACAAACATAGCCTACTGGACCAATGCTACACTACATTAAGGGACGCCTATCACTCGGTCCCCCGTGCAGCATTAGGACTCTCTGATCACTGTCTGGTTCATCTTATCCCGACATACAGGCAGTGACTGAAATCTGCTAAACCTGTTGTACATAGTGTAAATGATGCACCAATGAGTCAAAGCTGGAGTTACAGACCTGCTTTGACTGTACTGGTAACTGGAAACAGGTAGGAAACATCACTGCAGATCCATCTCACCCGAGTCACAACCTGTTTTAGCTTCTCCCCTGTTTTAGGCACTACAGAGCACTGTACGCCAAAACCAACAGACTCAAGAACAGTTTCTTCCCACAAGCCATCACTCTGATGAACAGCTGACTCTGACTCACAATGTCAAGAACCATTCCTGTGCAATAACCCAGTAACTCTGCCACCTGTTTACTGGCTACCACTTACTATATATTCATCATTCTCTATTTCAGAGCTGTTCATATTCATATTGTATATTGGATATACTGTATACCAATCCAATCCATACTTATTTATTCCAGTGTTCTTTACACTCATCACACTGTGTACATGTGTGCTTGTATGTGTGTGTGCACCTGTATATCACATCCACTTCTGACATAACAATAATGGTGCTAATAAATTTTCTCCTGCATCCTTTGCACTTGGCTCATTGCACTATTATCTCAATCTGTCTGTTTTTGTTCATAGTGTGTGTATATATGTGTTCTCTATACTGTACACTGTGTTTGAGTATTATTGTATTATTGTATAAGTAAGCACATCGTGAGCATTGTCCAGAGTCAAATTCCTCGTATGTGTACACATACCTGACAATGAACCTGATTCTGATAAAGCTGATAAAAATTCAACACGTCTTCTATCCCAAACACAAAATAGAATCATGCTCAAAATGAAAATTCTACAAAAAATAGGTATGGGTAAATATAACAGGTCCTCCTACCTGTTACAGCTTACAAAACGAAGACCACCAGCAACTTGTCCGCCTAAATTGCGTGACATCACACATGCTGGTTAAATCTTCTTCTTCTTCTCCTCCTTCTTTAGGTTTTACGCCTGTGGTTTTACAGCAGCTGGCGTTGCACCACTGCCACCTTCTGGATGTAAGAATTATTCAATCTAATAAGTTTTATTTATTATCAGTTCATAACAAAGGTAATCTTATTGCACTTTTCAGAGCATGTCTAGGATATTATTACCAGAAACAAAGCACTTCCCACCACTCCCTTTAACAGGTAGATAAGGGCTCGGGGTGGTTCGGCCATATGCGTCAATGTCAACCCTAATTCAGATAATTAAATCAAATAATTCATAAGTATTTGAGAAAGATGTTGACTGCCCATAGACTGTATGTAAGAAGATCCTGCCCCCGCCCCTTTCCCACCACACACTTCAGCTTATTCACGGAAGTGTCATACGTAGGCCTACTATGTGCGTAAATATGTGCATGACTCCAAGGAATTAAGACTTGGATTTAATTTTGCCATTATGTGAAGAAGGGTTAACCGCGGCACTGTAACCGGTAGGACCAGCCATACCTCTTAAAGCACTGTCTGAGCCTACAACTTGCCTGAACATGAACCATTACTGCATTGTCTCAGCCACTCCACAGCTCAACTAGACAACCCACCAGCAAGTGCTCTTTGGATTAATCAATGTTGTAATTTGAAGAGGCTGTAATAGAAAAATCAAGCGAGCCACCACGGAAAGCAGGGTCGCCTGCAGCCTGAGTAAACCTAGCTTGCATCACTACTATCCTAACATGTTAGCAGTCAGTCTATTTCAGATGTTTGACTAAAAATGATCCCCTCTGGCTTCTGATGCTTCTTCCTGCTTATGTCATGCAGACAGCTTAAACCATAGGATATATAATTTTCCACCTATGGGGATGGAACATGTGAATTCATACACACTAGTGCATACAAACCTCTGTGATCTGATCATCTGAAATTACACTGCAATTTACAAAGACAATGGTTACACAGGCATCATGGCCTAGGCAAAGTTTGTTTCATTAAGGTGCAACATTAATGCATTAAAATGATGCCTGTCCCACAGCTATGCTACAGTTTCATAAGGGATGGAAAATCATACATGCACACCAGTCCCTGCCTGCCTAATTTGTACGCTACCAAATCTAACCTGTGCAGCCGGTTGCAACACCCATCTTCATTTAATCCTGCACTGATGCGCCCATACAGAAATGCCATACATGCCGCTACATGTACTGTTGCTTCATAAAATCCTGTGATGGGATATAAGAATAAATCTTGAACTGTGTGCTGCTGCCTTTTTATATACAGTCTATGGCTGCTGCCATTTAAAGTGTGCTCCCCCCTATTAATATCATGCCTACTGTGATGTCCCTTCTTTATCATGTCTCCTGCGTTTCTCAATTATGTGTGCTTGTCCTTTTTTGTCATATTGACATATGCAACCAACATATATGCTCATTTGAGAAAATTTCTGGGCTTTCATAAAGACTGTCAAAGACATCTCTGTATAATAGCTTTATAGGGAGCTTTTCATAGGCTGAGGTAATTTAAGGTGAATAAATACAAGGGGGACCACAATATGAATAAAGCTTTACAATTGTGTGCTATATTTTTTAAATTTAGAAATAACTGAGCAATGTATGAAAGACTGGGAAAGGATGTTAGGACTGAACAGTTCAATAACTGTTTCTGTAGCATCAACTACATCTTTGGTAATCTGGGGGTGAAGGGATGTAAAACCCTAAAATGATTTCAAATTCAGAAATAAAAATTGTCTCTACTCTCTGTGCTTCAGTCACAGAAAGAAATCAAGAAAGTGCACACATTTTCAAATAGTTGAATGCTGTACACTCATTGGATGAGTCATACTGCGCAGAGGCAACTTCGGCCAATGACATTATTTTACTTTGAGATACGTCATAACGGCAAGCTCCTTTGGAAGCAGGCAGTCTGAATAACGTCCTGTAGGATATATCTACAACGATTGACATTCAGCTTTATGGCTTTCACTAAAGGTAAAATAATAATTTTGTTTTTCAATTGAACTTCTCATGAGTTAAGGTAACACTTAAGGGCGGCACCTTGCAAAACGTTTTGTTTTATTTGCCTTTTGTAACTTATCAAAGTGTGTCTCAAGTTAATGTTAGCTAACGTAACATTATGCCAGTCCTAATTAAAATGTTATTACGCTAGCTCAGTATATTTTCCTGCTTTTTTGTCCTTTGCTAATTACATGCCTGATATCTAGAAATCTGAAAGTTTATTAGTGGACTCTTAAACATTAGATTTCTCTCTTCTAAAGGTGTATTAGTGAATGAATTAATATCAGATTATAATAGTGATTTATTTTGTCTTACTGAAACCTGGCTAGGTAATGGAGAATGTGTTAGCCTAAATGAATCCACTCCTCTCAGTCATATTAATACACAGATTCCTCGAGGCACAGGCAGAGGAGGTGGAGTTATGGCTATATCATTATTATTACTATTATTGTAATAGATATGTTTTGTGTTTTTATCCTTAACCTTTCCTTTCCTATACTTCTCTTTGGTCTGTCCACATTTACTAGGGTTTAGGTCAGAGCTGTGAGATGTTCCTCTCCTCTCCTGGAATGTTCATTCAAGGCTGAGAGAGGATCTCTGTTCCCCAAAAGAAACCTAGACTGCGTAAATTTTCAGCACTACAGCCAGACTAAAAGAGAGTCACAGCTCTATTGAGCCATGTATTCCCATAGCTCTCAGTAATAACGACTTCATGATACAATTATAATTGTTAGAAACAAAATTCACCAAGACCTGCCCTCAACTGACACCAACTTATCTCTAAACTCTGGAACCTTAGAAACAGCTGTAAAACCTGATATATATTAAGACTGCTTTGCTTCCCTCAGTCTTTACCAACTAACTTCAATTATTTTTCTTCATCTAAACCATCAACCTGCCTCTTAGACCCCATCCCTACTAGGCTGCTTAAAGAAGTTTTACCCTTAGTCAGCACTTCTCTACTAGATAAGATCAATCTGTCTTTATTAACAGGTTATGTACCACAGTACTTTAAAGTAGTTGTAATTGAACCTCTTCTGAAAACAGAAGGCAGTTGCCAAACAGCTGTTTGAGTTTCTACATAGCAATAGTTTATTTGAGGATTTTCAGTCAGGATTTAGAGTTCATCATAGCACATAGACAGCACTGGTGAAAATTACTAATGACCCCCTAATTGCATCAGACAAAGGACTTCTCTGTACTGGTTTTATTAGATATTAGCGCTGCATTTGATACCACTGACCATCATATTCTAATAAAGAGAGTGGAACATTTAATTGTCCTTAAAGGAACCATTTTAAACTGGTTTAATTTCTATATTTATCAGATCAATCTCAGATTGTACATATTAATGATGAATCTTCCATACACGCTAAAGTTAGTCATGGAGTTCCACAAGGATCTGTGCTGGGACCAATCCTGTTTACTTTATATACCATAAAGTTGTGATTAATAGCCCGGGCTTTTATTTGCTAAAATCACTGAATTGATCCTGCCTATATTTGGGACAGGCGTTCATATGGGACAGGCCAGAAAGAATATTTCTTGTATAAAAATTGCCCAATAATATCATTCGTTTATGTAGATCCGACAGATGGCTTATGTGCATTTATTTTGTAGGCAGCAACATAACGAAAACAACAACAGGGTGCAGGATGAGAGAAGTGTGGCAGAAGTTAGCAGAGAGAGAGCAATGGACTTCACAAAGTGTTCATAAATTCGATCTAACGATGTGTAGCATGCCCATTCTGACATATTGATCATACTTTTAAACATTAATATATGATCTAAGCAGCTAAAGCAGGCGACACTGACGAGCTGAAGGCCGCTATCAAAGCAACCTGGCCTTTCATAACACCTCAACAGTGCCACAGGCTGATTACCTACATGCCATGCCGCATTGATGCAGTAATTCATGCAAAAGGGGCCCCAAGCAATGAGTGCATAAATAAACCTTTTTTTAAGAACTTTTAAACTTTTCAGAAAGTCAAAATTTCTATTTAATACATTCTTATTCTAATATTCTAATATTTAAAGGAATGGATTTTCAATCAAAATTCGATTGATTTCCAATCAAAATCATCAAGATTATCACGACAAAACAAAATTGTTTCACTCTCTATGTAATGAATGCAGAATATATAAAAGTTTCACTGTTTGACTTAAATTACTAGAAAATAATATTCTAATTTTCTGAGATGCACCTGTGCATTACATTTGTCAGATGAAATTCCCAACATTGCTATGTGACATACTGTTTGATTCTGTTTTGCCACTTCCTGTTTTATACATACATATGCTTTATGTTCTTATATTATTCAAATTTTTGGGTTATCACACTTATCAAACCTTACCATGTGACAAACTGTATGTTTGCTTCTGTCTGTTTTGCCCATAGACTGTATGGTTTTGCTATTTGATGTATAGACACATGTGCTCTACATTTTTTAGTACCATGATTTGTGATGATTGAATCTGCTACTGCTTTTTAATTTGAGTGAAACTGTATAAGAACACTATGAACAAATCACTGAATCATTTTTAATGTGCAGCTGTACTTTTACTTTTGGACATTTTACAGAAATACATTTAATCCATGTAGTGCTTTAGATGCAGAACTTTTACATTATTGTTTTGTCACTTTTACGTAAATATCAATCAATCAATCAATCATTTATTATTTGTTCCAAATGGGCAATTTGTGCTGCAGCAGGCATATTAACAGACACACAACACAAAATAAAAGAAATATGACAGACATGACATCAACATACAATATGATACAAGAGCACACACACCCACAACAATGAACATATGCACCAGATTCCCTTACACCAGCCTATCATCCCGCTAACATTCGTACACTACATCAATTATCCCACACTAAGATATGGTATTTATACAACTTTTACCCTAGATTACATATAACCCGGCAGATGAGATAGCACAGGATATATTACATCTCGGTTCCAAAACATATTCCAAAAACCGATACATAGTTGCCCCGATCTCTAGTTGGCATTATCATCGTCTACCATCCCCTCGACATCACTAAGGTAGCTACCTCCTTCTACTGTTTGCATTTAAGGCTTGAATGGAGACAGGGATGAAGGAGTTCTTAAACCTATTTTTTCTGGCGATAGGGGCTTTTAAGCGCAGGACAGATGGTAATAGAATATACTCAGAGTTAAGAGAATGGGTACTATCTGAGCGAATAGCCGTAGCTTTTATAAGCACACGCTTAAGGAATATATGATTCAGACTGCTAAATTGAACTCCCACTATCTTACTGGCAACTTTAGTGATCCTAGCCAGGGCATTTTTATCTTTGATACCAAGGTTACCATACCAGCAGATGATGGAAAAAGAAATGACAGATTCAATGAAAGCTCTATAGAATAGTGACATTAGAGTCTTGTCAATCTGAAATTTAGCGAGTTTCCTTAAACAGAAAAGGCGTTGCTGGCCCTTTTTGCATAGCCGTTCAGTGTTAAGGTCAAATTTCAGATGATTATCAATCATAGTGCCCAAATATTTATAATTAGTGACCATGTCCACTACCTGTCCTTTTACAACAGTATTCTGGGTGGCTGGATGGGAACTTAAGTGAAATCTATACACATATCCTTTGTTTTGGAAACATTAAGTTGCAAGAAATTATGATCACACCAGGAACCAAAATCATTGACAAACGAAGCATGACTAGTTTCATCATCACTGAGAAGGCTAACAATTACAGAGTCGTCAGCAAACTTAATAATGTGTCTGTTTTCATAATGGCTTCGGCAGTCGTTTGTGTACAGAATATACAGGAGAGGAGAAAGAACACACCCCTGAGGCGAGCCGGTGGATGATTTCAACACACTAGACATTTTATTGTTCACCCTTACACACTGCGTTCTGTTAGTGAGAAAGTCGAAGACCCATCCTGCAATACTTAGATCCACTTTAAAATAATTAACTAGCTTCTCAACTAGTATATGAGGTTGGATAGTGTTAAATGCTGATGAGAAGTCAACAAAAAGAATTCTAGCATGGTTCCCGCTACCTTCCAGGTGTTTATAAAGAAGGTTGAGGAGGGTGATAGTAACATCTTGCACCCCCTCTTTGTTCTGTAGGCAAACTGAAAAGGGTCAAGAAAGCACTCAGTTTTAAGTAAGAGCTGTTTTTTGACCAGTTTTTCAAATGACTTCATTACCAAGGAAGTTAAGGCCACGGGCCTAAACTCATTCAGGGCTTGGGGGTGGTTTCCCTTGGCAACGGGCACCACAATAGACTTCTTCCATATATATGGTACTCTCTGCTGTGTGAGTGACAGTTGGAAAATATAATTAAAAATATGAGCTAGCTGCTCAGCGCACACTATAAGCAGACGATTGCTTATATTATCAGGACCTGGGCTTTTCCTGGGTCTACAACCTTTAAAACATTTAATCACACTTTGCTCATCAAAGAAAGGGTTAATAGGTGTAGTAGGCTTACACTGAAGACCTTTTCTGAGCTCAGAGTGTTGGTTGCTAACATCCTGTACATCAAATCTCACATAAAATTCATTAAAATCCTGTGCCAGCTGTTGGCACGATGTGTATCCATTTAACTGTACTTTCCTCCGTCTGTCTTCCTTGAGCCCCACAATATTCTTCATACTATCCCAGGCAGAACCCAAATTATTCAGTCTAAGCTGTGTTTCAATTTTATCCTTATGTTTTCTTTTACCTGCCCTGATTTCACCTTTAATTTCTTTTGCATCTCCCTCAACTGCAGGATATATCCTTCCCTAAATGCCCTTTTCTTTTTATACAGTAGCGTCTTATACAATAGCTTTTTATACAATATAAACAAACTAAGTACTTCTACTTCAACTGGTACTACCTACATTGAATACAAAGAGAAGGGAAGTAGAAATATGACTCACAATAACAACATGATCATGAAAACTTAACACTGTTTTGAGATTAGTATGAGAGCCACACCTCCTTACAGAAAAATGCTGTTTATGAATTGGCGCCTGAACTTCCTCATTTGTCATGCTTAGAAAAACTAACCATTTTCTCCGGGCAAGTTTTCTTTCTGTTTGGATCTGTCTTACTTACATGACAACATGTCTCATGCTCTCGGCTTCCTAATTCTCCTGTTTGCATTTTCAAGAGCAGGTAAGAAATATGATAGCTTAATCTATCAATGTTTATTGGTGTTGCTGCTCAAATACACATAACAGAGTCAAATATTTGCTTGCTAGAATGTGAAAGTAGTTTATAACAATGGAGACAGACAAACTTTTGTACACATGTTTAGCTAGAGTCTGATAACTGAGAATATTAAATGAACCAGAGAATACAACTAACTATAGATATCAACTAATATCTGCTGAAATTATTCTTCCAGATGCTCTCTATGGTCATGCTTTGATTCGTTGCACGTTTAGTTCCCATGATGGTCATGATGCTGTGTTACTGGAGCAGTACTACTTCAACAAGAGGCTAGTGGGCCAGTACAACAGCACTTTGGGAAAAATTATCGGCTACACGAAGAAAGCAATAGAAGAAGCAGATTTCCTCAACAGACAACCAAGTTTTGTGAATACAGAGAAAATGAAAGCAGACCACTGCAAAAAAGACGTCCCACTGGTTTATAATAGCCTTCTGACCCCAGGTGAGAAAATATAGTGAAAATTTCCTTCAGTGTGTAAGATTAAGTGAACTCTATTGGCAGAATATGGCGTTAATATTTTTATGTTAAGGATGCTTTCATTTGTGTGCAATGAACTGAAAATTAGTTGTATTCATTTCACAGAGTGTGCCTTATTTCTAAAGTAGCTTAAATTGGAACGAATCAAACACTGGCTCTAGATTGGACCTCACAAGTTTTCCGTGAGTTTTGCGGTCACCATAGTTTCACACATACTTGGCACAGGAGGGTGAGGCAAGCTGTATTCACTTGCACTCTGCAATGTCATGCTAAATTCCACTAAATCCTACACACTGCTCATTCAATTCGCATTCACAGAATCTTGGTGCATTTATCTTTATTTCAGGATCACTTTGACCACAATTCAAAGAGTTCACACTTAGAAATTCTGCATTCTGCTGTTAAAAATCGTTTGCCTTTCCGCCCCCTGTTCACCCATGGCCAAATCATCCTTCACAACAACAAATCTCATAATCAACATAAAAATAAATAAATATGGCCGATCAGCAGTATGTCAACAATATCAACAATACTTATGCTCTTTCTTCCTGGGAGTTACTTATAGATCAGAAACATCATGTACATTAGCCTACTTTTTTAAAAAAACAAAAGTTGTTAGTGTAGGCCTACATGATACACAGGGAAACAAGGGATGTGGACCCAGTATGCCGACAAGACCGAGCAGATTCAGTTGAAAGTGTTAGTTCAGTCAAAAAAGACAGGTAACTTACAGGTATAACGCCAGGACTCCGCTGACTCCGTCTACGTCACGTTATGGGTGCGTCACGGTTTTGATGCCTCCATAGCCCTGCGTCAAAGTCCACTGGAAGTGGATTTATTTATTTGGTAACCAGTGTTTGCATTTTGTGCTTTTGCTATGATTAAGTAGGCTACGTATCGTGTCCACGGGGTCTTTATTTTGAAAATTGACCAGAATCTCTCTGCCGTTCGATCTTCTCTGTGCTACTTTATGTGGCTAGCGGCAAAAATAGACCTGCTATCTAGGCCCAATCCCAGTGCCGACTAGTGTTTGGGGGTGTTGGACTTGGACGCACAAGTATAAAGGCCCATTTATACGCTTGTGTTATGGCGAGTGGATAGTGTCTGTGTAGGGTCTATGTGCATACCTACGCCATAGGCTACACACGTAGCCATGCATTTATACTTGTGCGTAGGGAACCAGTCTGAAAACCATCTCAGACTTTACTGACGTCACTTGGAAATTAATTGAGTGCTAGAGGCTGCAAGGGTTCAAAATGCTGTAAACAGGAACGGGACAGCGCATATCACGTTACCTTGACGACTCTGAAACACGCTGCACACTTTATTTTATGCTTTTACCTGATTTTTAAGTAAGAAATGCAGACTTAAGAAAAGGGCTCAAGAAGGACTCAAAATGTCCACGAGAGAGCCCTTGCGCACTTGACGATTTGACAGTGGGACAGCCCTAAGCTCTCACGGACTCACCGGGAATGCACCTCAAAGTCGTTGAGGGTGATTGGGCCCTATTCTCCGCAGAGCGGAGAACCGCTTCTGGGACGCGCTGCGGCCGCATCTGGTGGACTTACGAGCATTGACTATAATGGCTGCAATTAGCTCCAAAACAACAAGCAAACATATCCGGAGGAGGAGGTAGGCAGGAATGACGTCAGTATAAATCAAAATGCACTAATCCAAAAAATCCAAAAGAAACAGGCAAGGGGTATTCAAACAAAGAGACAACAAAGTACTGGCTGGTATACTTTACAAATGAGTGAAGGAGGGAGATGAACTGACAAAGACAGATAAAACCACGCAGACTATTATAAACCAGAGGGAGGACAGGAAGACTGTAAACAGGTGAGGATGGAGCAGACAAGAAAAAAAGGTAGACAAGGACACATGAGACAGAAGATTTCAAAATAAAACCGGAAACTGCACAAACCCCCCCTAAACACTTAGGATTGTTCTGACAGTATTTCCAAAATCATCAGACACTTCTTACCAGAAGTGGGGGACTTGAGTCACAGACTTGACTTGAGTCAGACTCGAGTTGCAAATTTTAAGACTTGAGACTTGCTTGACTGAAACAGAAAAAACTTTTGGCTCGACTTTGACTTGGTATTCATGACTTCAGAGTTGACTGACTTGAGACCGATGACTTGATTTTTGCATTCGCTCATTCCAACATTTGCAGCATAATTCTACAATCATGTGTGTATTTCACACAGCAGTCCAGATCTCCGTAACAGCGGTGATGAAAAAGGCCGTTAACGTTACGTGTTCAACACAGACATTCAAGGATTATGTTGTCGATGATGTAGGAAGAAAAGAACAGCTTCACCCATCTCTACAGAACCTATAAAGACAGATACGCTACATGATGGTGGCTTTTTAGCTAACTTAAAGGCTGGTCGAATGCATAGAAAGCTAGCGTTAAGTCTGAGCTACACCCGATTGATTGGCTGCAGTTTGGTGCTGTTGTAACTTTATGTGAAAACCACTTAACATCCATTGTGCTAACAGGTCCTGATGAGAGCTCTTGTTATGTGCCCACAACAGCTATGTTAACTTCATACTCATATGATGCACCGTTCGAAAGCTAAAATTCTTGTGATTAGACCAATGCAAACCATTTCAAGATACAATCACCATAGCAGGTACAATCTGCGCCTCAGTCAGAAAAACCAGGACAATTAAAATCGACGCGACTCATCTATGAAGTCTCATAATAATTCAACAATCGATATATTCCAACAAAAATGGTCTTGTTACATTGTCAAAGGTCCAGACAATCAAATTCAGTAAAAACATACACATTTAACCATCAATAAATCCCCGGGGACTGCTGCTGCATCTATTCATGGCTAGTATGTCATTGTAACTGTAATAACCGCTTTGGATGTAAACAAATGCGATAACTTGTATTCAAATTAGCCACTGAACTGTGACTTTTTTGACTGACAGCTAATTCAACCCAACAGGAGCACATGTCCCTTTCACAGGCTACAATAGTCAACGAGAGGCTGTGCTGTAAGGAAGGGCCAGCCCCTATTATTCTGTGGGTAGTCCAAGCCAATTGCAAACAATTGTGCCGATTACTGGCACTTTGTGTAGCCAATAAAATTCTGAAAATGGCAATATCCAGGTTTAAGTGGGAAGCTTATGATCTACCACCAAAAAAACCCACATCTGCGGGAGTAGCATGTAGCTGCAGTACCGTAGGCTGCAGTTTCAGGACTGCAATCCTAGGACCGGAACTGCAATTCCAGGACCCTTGTTTACTTTGATACTGCCAGCTAGCTGACAGACTAGCTAGCTATGTTACTCTTTACAGCCCCCCCCGAAGCCAATTACCCTTACCACAACCACCACCGAGTGTGTACCTAAACCTAAGTTATTGATTAAATGCATGTCAACCAGTTAACCCTACAGCTGCACACATCGGCCTCACAGCCAACCTGCTAGCAGACAGGGTTAACCTCCTTTGTGTTGCAGGGTATGGGTAACACCACCACTCCACTAGATGGTGCGGTCGCAAAAGAACCAGGGTCCTAGAACTGAAGTCCCAGGATTGCGGGAGTCCTGAAACTGCAGCATCTGGTACTGCAGCTTCATTGAGCTACAGTGTGATCATAAACTGTGATGCAGTAGTAGCCCCTAGCTACCAAGGGGCAGTGCTAAGACAATCCCTTTTTTCATGGTAATTGGTATAAAATTTTAAACTGGACTAGGTTTTAAGCTGTGGCCCACTGTGTAGCAAGATTTTTCAAGGGGAAATGAAAAATATATTACTTTTAGTGTGTAAACTTTGGTTACCATTACTAACACGTGCTTCTATTACTCTATTTTTCTACCCCATTTCAATTATCAGTGAAGCCAATAGTAGATTAAATAATAGAAAACCTTGTATAGTTCAATTTAGTTAGAACAGAAACACTCCCTACATCTTCCAAAATGATCATACAGTTGAATTGCCACCTCTCTTAAACTGTGTAAACAAGCTGAATTCCAAAGAATTTCATATGATTTGACTTGTGACTTGCTTGGCCTCAGCAATGACTTGACTTACTTGACTTTCATTGCAGTAACTTGGGACTTGACTTGAAGGGTAAGACTTGAGACTTGTCTGTAACTTGGACATGTGTGACTTACTCCCACCTTTGGTTCTTCATTGGCAAAGTGCCACGATAAGGATTTGTTTTTGGTATAGTGAGTTTGAACTCAGCATGGCGCAATCTTGAAAAAAGTTGCCTAAATTTTCATTAACCAAGTGGTACCTGTCCTGATATCAGGCAGGAGATCATTTTTTTGCTTACTTTTGCTGTTTTATCTGTTTTCATGCCAAAAACAGCGGCTGTTTGTGTCGGTAGACATCGTAGTCGTGGGCCGCCATCTTGGTGAGGTCAGTAATCTGATGAGTTTAGTTTCTGTTGTCAAAACTAAACTTATCAGGGGTGGCGATGGCGCAATGGGTAAGACTATGCCTTTGATGTTAGAGACCCGGCTTCAATCCCCGACTGTGACCCATCGAATATTGTGTCCCTGAGCAAGACACTTAACCCCTAGTTGCTCCAGAGGCATGTGACCTCTGATATGTATAGCAATTGTAAGTCGCTTTGGATAAAAGCGTCAGCTAAATGAATAAATGTAATGTAAATAGAAAGTCACTCACTTCTGCTTCCTGCCCATCCATCCATCCATCTTCATCCACTTATCCGGGGTTGGGTCGCGGGGGCAGCAGCTCCAGCAGGGGGCCCCAGACTTCTCTTTCCCAAGCCACATTGTTTTGGAAGCTTTCTTATTTGGAATGGAATTTTGAATGGAGATAAATAGTGTTTGTGAACATAAAGTGAACATAGAAATAGTAAATATGGCCTAAACATGGACATTTACCTGGTATGTTTTTTAAAAATTGTGTAAAAACTGTTGTTTATTAGTTGCATTTCATTAAATTTACAGTTGTATTCCAGGTATATTGGAAGATATTCAGTTGCATTATAATGAGTTGGATAATGGTTTTAATGGTGATATTGGTATTACAATATAGGTTTTATACCAGGTGAGGATGAAACTATCATATTTTCTTTTATTGCATCTCCATTTACTCTTGAATAGAAAAATATTACTGATTTATTTTAGGTATGTTATATTTTATATTTTAGGTGTTTTTCCTGGAAATAGGTTGCAGGTATCATGTGGTTCTTTTTCCGTATGTGGCTATAATATAGCGGTCACTTCTACAATCATATTCGCCATACTCACTATGAAATGTGATGCGACTTGAAAGAAATAGCCTGTATGTTTTGTGAGTGTGAACAATCTGGGGACAGAGGAAGAGCACAGCTGTAGTAAACAACAGGTGCATGTGTACAGCAGGACTTAGTTTAAAAACCAGTAGGGATATAACACCAGTTGTAAACAGAACAAAAAAGCATCTGTTTTGTTTTTTTTGTTTTGTGTTTAAAACAGAAAAACAAAACAGATGTGTGTTTTTTTGTTTACCTTTTTTCCATTGTGGTTTTAAAATAGAAAAAACCAAAAAACTACTTCCTTTTTGTTTTTTTCCGATTTGGTTTTGAAATGTAATAATCAAAAAACAAACCATGCTCTCAGAAGTTATTTTGCCTGGCCAAGAAATAGTTCTGCAAAGACTTATATTTCCCTAAATGTCAAACATTTGCTTTAAAGGCAATTTGTATAATGGCATAATAAATGCATGGGGTAAAGATGTGGAGTTTATAACAAAATGTGTCTTGGATTTTTTTCCTCTAGTCGAGCCCTCCGTCAAGATAAGGTCAGTTGAGGCAGCAAGCAGCAAACATCCAGGGATGCTCGTCTGCAGTGTGTACGACTTTTATCCCAAACAAATTCGGGTCACTTGGCTGAGGAACGGAAAGGAGGTGACATCTGATGTGACCTCCACTAATGAACGGCCCAATGGGAATTGGCTCTACCAGATGCACTCCTATCTGGAGTTTACACCGAGACCGGGAGAGAAAATCACCTGTATGGTGGAGCATAACAGCCTCATGGAGCCCAAACTTTGTGATTGGGGTAAGAGAGTGTGCATGTAGACAGCTAAAATTACAGCTAAAATTACATCAAGCAATGAGGTATAACTACATTTACTAAAGTACTGTTCTTAAGTACAATATTGAGGTTACTTGTTACTCCACTTCACAGCTTAAACTATCACACTTTATATAAAATAGTGAAAATGATTCTTGGTAAAATGCTTGTAGCCCTTTTTTGTACTCATGAATTAAATGAGTGGGCTCTGGGTTCTTTTTCTGTTATACTATGTTTACTTAAAATGTTAAGAAATATTTTGGATCTCTGCACTGTACTCCAGTTATGCACTAAATACTGCTGTACACTTAAGAATAATGAGGCACATACTCAATCACCACTAGAAACCAGGGTATAAAGTATAAAAATAACCCTCCCTTTAATAAGGAATAATAAACAGAATAAACAAAATGTGCTTTTCTGGTTTAAAGGCAAAATAAATACAAATTGCAGGCGGCTTTTCTCTGCACAAAACACAGAATCACACCCACAGCGTGTCAATCAAAATTCACAGTTTCAATATTGCTTAAAGAAATGACTATTAACACGTCCTAAAAGCCGGCAAACCCCAAGTTAACACTACGTTGCAGGCCTGTATCGAAGCTGGGGAACATAGTGACCCAAAACTCAGTGGTCGCTTCACTCAAAGAGCAAAAATAAAATAAAGTTAAGGTACCTTGAGCAAGTTAGTGTTAATCCCACCAGATTCACTCCGCTGTATGTAGTCCTCCTCTCCAGTGACACCCAGCTCGGCGCTCACCGTCCCGCTCCAAGTCCAATAGCAGGCCACGAGCGTGGTCCACACCCGGGCACTCACTCCTCGTCCTCGTCTCCAGACAGTGTTGGGCAAGCTACTTGGAAAATGAGTGAGCTAAGCTACTAGCTACTCTACATTAAATGAAGCTTCACTACACAGAAGCTACCCCTCAATGAAATGTAGAAAGCTAAGCTACATCCATAAACTAAATAAATGGTTAACATGTTTCTGAACTTTGACCTTTCACCAAAACAGTTCCTTCATAGGTGACACCACCAATTTAATTTCCTCTGCTTCCTAGTGTCCTCTATCACCGGTACAAATATCATAACATTTTACTGTAGCATCTTTGTGAAATTACACTGTAAATACCCCTCCCACAGCAAAAACTGTATAGACAGTTAACATTTCTGTGAACTTTGACCTTTGACCAAAACAGTTCCTTCATAGGTGACACCACCAATTTCATTTCCTCTGCTTCCTGGCCTCTACTATCACCAGTACAAATATCATAACATTTTACTGTAGCATCTTTGAGAAATTACAGTCTAAATACCCCTCCAGAAGCAAAACCTAAATAGTATTGTAACAGTAAATGTACTTCCTCATGCAACAAACGGAGAACCATTGTTGTTTGTATAAAGCAACTTAATTATCATATTATTAATTAATTTAATTAAATAATTATTAATTCTATATTTTTTATAGTTTATATGTGACTTTGTGCTCTGGCAATATTGCAACCTAAACAACCTAAACATTCATGGCAGAGAAAGAGCGAGAGAGAGAGAGAGACACTCCGTCGCACGTGTCTTTATTCCCCTGCAGCAAAGTCGCAAACATCAACCCAAGGATCGGTACTTGATGTCACCATCACAGGGAAGCACTTCTCCCGGCTGCACATACAGGTCCGTCACAGGGCTGCCAACTTTTCAGAAAAACTTGGAGTGAGAAAATACAAATTTGTGGAGTGGCCCTGTTCGGGGGTAGCATAAGACATTTTGTACAAATGTTTGTATTTGAAGTCAGGTGCATTTTTTTCAACTGATAATTTCGACCACTCTATGTATCATTTATTAAATTTAATAGGCTCAATTAATGTGTTATCATTGTAGCAATTAGAACTATTTATAAAAATTCCGTAATAAAAACAATATGATTAAAAGGGGGTTCCGGTGGTGATCTTCCCCCAGGAAAAAATAGAGCATTAAACACTTTATTTCCTGGATTCTGGTGAAATTGTCTGCACCAGTTTATGGTGGAAATGTCTTCACTTAAGTAAGGGAAACACAAAATGCCGGCGGTAGGTGACAATTCAAAATATAAAAATATATTGGAATATAATGTAGCAAGGCTCTCATGCATTCTGTATTGCTTTCAAATATGTATTCTGTAGTTCTGCTAATTGGATGGAGGACCCAGCATAATATTATTTTAAAGGGCTGCATGAACGGAATGATAGATAAATAGATCCGGGCTTTTCAAACTATTTACAGCCATTTCCCCAAGACACCGTCCTCAGTGTTTTAAACAATGTGGACAGGATGGAGTCAGTGAGTCAGTGAGGGACATTCACTCTAGCCCCCTACAATACAGCAAATGTACTTTATGGAAAAGCAAGTAAACACACAGACACAGCATGGCTCATTTTGTGCATGTGTTTAACTTGGTGTTGCTCTTCCTGTCAGTGGACAGTGGACACTTCCAAAATTAATTCTCCATCAGAAATGCTTGGGAAAATGTAGCGTGTGTGGAAGCTACCGCGCTACTCGGTCAATAAAAGAGCTTCGTTACTGAATGTAGTTAAACTAGTAACGGCGCTACTTATAGCGACGCTACTGCCCAACACTGCTCGTCTCCAACGTTGCCAGAGGTACTCTGAGCGCTCCCGGGAGGCTCAGAGTGCTATCTGGGTCCAGTCTCTCGTTGTCCAGTTCGGTAACGATCCTCTATAAGCTCCCAGGTCCTGCTGGGTGAAAAAGAATGAATTCACTCTTTTAAACCTATTAAGCATTTAAGAACTCATCTATTTATTAGCTTTCATGACTTTTCAATGCATCGTCTTATTTATCCGGGCTACATGCTTAAGAAGAGGTGGTAAGATTATTTTAAAATTTACACAGTACAGTTTGATACTGATTTTATTTATTATATAGGTACTTAAATACTTAAGTATAATTGGATGAATGCAGGACTTCTACTGGTAAGGAAGTATTTTTCATTGTGTTATTGTTACTTTCCTGTAGGTTAAGATTATTTTTCCACCATTGGGTATGTTAAATGTTCAGTGTATAATATTTCTGAACAGAAATGTAATAAAAGATCCATAACTATGTTTTCAGTAGTGTATAAAGACCTTACATAATAAACCATTATGTTTTTATTACCTTAGAATGAGCCATTTTTATCTACATAACTGTGGGCACCCCCTTTCATGGACGTCGCCTCATTACATGGTCATGTAGAGTAGCTGAAAATGGACAAACAGTGCTAGTGCAGAGCATATTTCGTCACTACATTCTTCTTGTTCTACTTCTGGTATAATTCAGGCAGTTCAGACTGAATACCTACATTAGAAGGAGAAAAGCAATAATATTCTGCAGTGGTCTGCAAATACATTTTGTATCAGAGCAATATTTTCAACCATTAGATGGTGAATGAGAATATAAGCCATAATTGTGATGGACAACCGTTACTACGGTGTTTGATCCTCATCCATCAACCTACGGACGCTTTTGTATTTCCCCAGTATCTCCAGGCAGAGGACATTTAGGGGAATCACTTTCTCTGACGTCTCTTTCAGAGTTGTGTCAAGCAGGCTCTAGACTCTTTTAATGTTGTTCAGAATTTTTCAAAGTAAAAGCTCAGTTTAACTCCAAATACTGCATTACAGTAAACAAGCTTTTTGCACTTTTATTTTGTCGGCAAAACCACTAAAGAAACAGTGACAGTGTTTCACACTCTTGGCTTACATTTTTAAATGTCATCTGTCAGTGGCCAAGTTGCAAAAACATGTTTTTACTGAATGATTAAGTAAATTTAATTTCTTAATAAATCTATCTAAAGAAACCTCATTTCTTGACTGGCCACTCTCTGCTTTCTCAGAAGAGACACCTTTTGTGCTGTGTCAGCCACCGTCGCTGTCCTGCGCTCTTTGAAAGTGTAGGGGGCTGGTAGACCGGACAGATGGTTGCAATTCACAACCCTCACCACTAGATGGCACTATTACAATCTTACACACTGAACCTTTAAGGACTAGAACTATAGGCTAAGTTAGAACCCAAGCCATTTTTGTTTGTATACATTTAAATGTTGCATGTATGAGACATACACTATATTGCAAAAAGTTGTGGGTCGCCTGCCTTTACATGCACATGAAGGTTAATGACATCCCATTTTTAATCCTTATGCTTGAATATGTAGTTGCCCCACCCTTTGCAGCTATAACAGCTTCAACTCTTCTGGGAAGGCTTTCCACAAGGTTTAGGAGTGTATTTATGGGAATTTTTGACCATTCTTCTATAAGCACATTTATGAGGTCAGGCACAGATGTTGGAAGAGAAGTCCTGACTTGCAATCTCCTCTCTAATTCATCGCAAAGGGTGGGGTCGGGACTCTGTGCAGGCCAGTCAAGTTCTCAACACCAATCCTATCCATGTCTTTATGAACCTTGCTTTGTGTACTGATGTGCAGTCATGTTGTAATTGAAATTACTGAATGGAAATATGATGCAACATTTGTGATAATTGTCTTTTCAGAGCCCATGCCTGAGTCCGGGATGAATAAAATCGCTTTTGGGACGGCAGGGCTGCTGCTGGGTCTGGTCTTTGTAGTTGGTGGGCTGATTTACTACAAGATGAAATCTACTGGTGAGAGATGAATTCTAATTAATATGTTTTACTTCAACTGATAGCAGCTCGGACATCAGTGTCACACTTTATTTTTTCTATTTTCAGTGCGGGTTTTGGTGCCAACAACTGAGGTAAGCATTTCCATTTAATTTCATCTTTCTGTCAGTTTGTCTGACACATTTATGGCACAGTGTCATTAATCTGATTCAATAATCTATCTTCCTACAGGGTTTATGTCCAGAGCACACGCTTTAAATCAGAAAAGCCTGTTGGGAGTCATTGAGAATACTAATCCAATTGATCAATCATGCACATGTGCTAATTTCCTTCAATAAATAACTCATTGTTTTTCATTCTTCATTGTTTTTCTGTAACATAAATGTTTTAAACTATAAATGTTCATCATATGGCTACAATAGATGAGTCTAACAGCTCAAAGCAGTGTAGAACAATAGAAACCCTGGAGTAATACACACTCAGTAACACCTCAGAGCACTGTTGTTTCCTTCTGTAGGCTGCATCTCTACAATGTTGTGGCCAACGTTGATATTTCTCTTTTCAAATAAAAAACATTCAGTAAGACCTCAGAAGTGTCTCTTTGACTTTTCAGCCATAGTTCTTTGCCTCTGTCTCACTCCATGTCAGGATGATGACAGCAGGCTCATAGGAAGATGCTGTAGCTAAGGCATCAATCAGACTAGCAGTTATTGGTGAGATTATTAGATTTCAGATTTAGGCCAGTTAAAGACAACCTTGTAGAGAGAGCCCATAGGCACAAAGGTAAAGGGAGAGAAATAAATATTTCAAACCTAAGTAGGTTTTATCAGATTGGTTTTGGTACAGTACAGTATATTGTATCTATATGCTGTATGCTGTTACTATTCCCCCCCAGTCAGGCTCAATAAATGGTGCTGTGTAAGTCTTCATGAGTCTCCAAAAAGTTCTTTACACCTGCCACCTGGCTCACTTTATTTTTACAACACAAACCTCAAAAAAGATTAGCATTTATTAAATAATTATCACCTCAACAGTTTGCTTTATATTGACAACAAAGTCACTGTAAAACATCATGCAGCATGGCACTGGAACAATCAACCCCATACAAGTAATTAAAGCGTAAAGTAATTAAAGCGTATGTGTGTTTGTGTTAGAAAATTTTAAGTATATTAAAATTTTAAATAAAATAGATAATAGACAATACTATAACATGTGTATGTGTGTATATATTAACTGACAAAAAAAATGATTAAAAAAATCGTAATAAAAAAAAGAAATCAGTATCAAATGTAAAAACAAAACAATTACTAAAATATCAAACAATCAAAGTTATAATAATTTGAAAATTTGTACAATTATTTATCAGTCTGAGTTTCCACTGGTTGTCCTCACTTCATGGCATAAGACATATTTTGCAGCAATTTTTTGACATTTGGGCATTTCTCCCAGTATATAGTGAAGTTTCTGTGTGTTTGATATAAATTTGAATTTGGGGTATATTTGGGAAAAATTAAACATTTCTTCAATAATAAACTTAAGTCAGTCTCCGTGATTACACGCCGTGCCTCACGGTGCCATGCACCTTGCTGTGTGCCCCCCTGCACTAATTAACACCTGTCTTAAGTAGACTTGTGGCAGAACACAACGCCACCCCATCCTAATACAAAGAATGGCTCCAACAATATTTATTTTTGAATTATGTTTTATATATATTTAGGATTTCAAATAAATAACAAAACAAGCAGAAACATTATTAAAAACATATAGTAAATTTTAAAAAGTATTTATTGTGTAAATAATGCATAAACCAGTTAACCTAATCTGTATGTCTTTAGTGTGGGATGAAACTGGAGCACCGGAG
>JALXJV020000015.1:17510477-17535253 GCA_024633595.2 Lepomis macrochirus
AGTTTGTAGTTTGCTTCCTCATTCTCATCATGTCAACTAAAGTTATGATCTTGGAAACTCTTATGATGGAAAATGCACTAAAAAATTCAACAACACAGAGCATCAAAACAAGTTAATGCCATGAACTAACCTGGGATTTTCTTATTCTTAAATTATCCTCACAGTATGCATTTATTGGCATGTATAAAACGTTTATTTATAGACGAGATAATGTCTTAACTGCAACACAGGTTAGACAACGCAAAATCTTCATTCAAATAACATGGAAGCTGGGAAAGTTATCGTCTGTACAAAGTGATTTGTTTTAGGTTTATATCTCTCAATATATAATCTTCTATCTAATCACTTTGCTCACATAGATATCATTTAATGATGACTAACTTGATAAAAAAATCAAGTGGATCTTTTTTTCTTTCTTTTTTTTTACTTTTCTCAAATTTTGCAGCTGATTTGGTCATGTGATTGTAAATTTCCTTATCAACAACAGATAAAACACAGTACAGTAAAGAGCTGCAGCTCAGATATGAAGCGCTCTGCTCTCATAATCCTGATGCTCAACAGCTTCTTCGCCTTCTCACAAGGTAAGAATGATATTTAAATTTACTTGACTTTAGTTCTAGTTGCTAACATTAAGAATAATTTTATTGAAACATAAATATATGGGTGGCATGAACATAGAAGCATAATGGTGCTCCTGTATATCAAGAATACAAATGCCTAAAAGAGAGTAAAAACATTAGTAAGGAGCTGTAATTTTTTGTAATGGTAGGGCCGTAAACATGCAGTATATTAATCTTTACTTACATTGTATTGTTTTTCACTTCCTCATGAAATCGTCTATTTTGTGGGCTGCTTTGTGAATGGCACAACTGATGTACCATTTGAGTTTGATAGTGAGGAGATTATAAATGTGGACTTCCCAAAAGAGGAGATTGTCTACACTGTGCCCAGAATTATTAATCTTGATCCAAGTAAAATCTTTGTGGATTAGAATGTATTTAGAGATGCTTTGAATTGTGTTGAATTGTGCAATATCAAGAGCAACTTTACCAGTAGGGTGTAATATAATAGCAAATGTAGAACAATTACAGATAACCAGAGCAGATAACCTCATTCTTCAATAAAATTTGTGGCAAAATCTAATTCGATGGTTTTCTTGTTAAGCAGCAGTACAAAGTAACTAAATACATTTACTAATGAACTGCACTTGAAGACTTTTTGAGGTACTTGTACATTACATAAATAGTGCTAATTTGTTCCTCTTCAGTACATTTCAGTTAAATAATGAAATATTTACTTCACTACATTGATGTGACAGATATTGTGACTTACTTCACAAATCAGTATTTATATGATGACACTGTTAAATTGATGTCTATTTTGAACGCTCATGGGCCAGTTCTCTACATAAGAGTACTTTTACTTTGGCAGAAATAGGCTACTTACTTTACACATAGCCACTAATACTTTAGGTGTTTATTTAAATGAAGGACACAACAACAAACTACAGACTCTTCAAGCATCACTCCAAACAGGGTGGGTGAGAAACCTGGGTGTCATGAGTGATTACCAGCTGTCCTTTTCAGACCATGTTGCTGCTGTTTCGGTCGTACCACTTTGCTCTATACAATATAAGGAAATCAGGCCCTACCTCACTCAGTATGCCACCCAGTTTCTCATACAGGCTATGGTTATCTCTTGGCTCCATTATTGCAATGCCCTTCCAGTAGGTCTTCCAGCTTGTTCGGTGAAAACCTTACAAATTGTTCAGAACGCAGCAGCGCGTCTGGTTTTTGATCATCCCAGAAGGACTCATGTTACTCCCTTACTCATTACCCTTCACTGGCTCCCTGTGGCCTCCAAAATCAAATTCAAGTCACTAATGCTTGCATACAGAGCTACTACTGGGTCTGCACCATCTACCTAAACTCCGTAATAGAAGCTTACCTTCCCTCTTGGCCACTACGCTCCTCCAACGAACGCTGCCTGGGTCTGCCATCCCTTCACACAAAGCAATCCCAGTCCCAGCTGTTCTCATCTGTGACACCACAATGGTGGAGCAAGCTACCACACGCCATCAGAGCAGGGGCGTCCCTCTCTAACTTCAAGAAGCTCTTGAAAACTCATCTCTTCCAAGAACACTTCCTCTTATAACACCTCTAACTCCTAACCTCTAACATTTAGCTCTTCTTTTTCTAACTCCTTACAATTACCTTGTATTGATTGCACTTTTTGTTAACTCTTACTTCTTTCCCTAGGTATTTGCCCCATTGAAGCTGTTATAGTATTTATTAGTGCTCTTACTAGGAAGTATTGTCAGTTGTAGTCCTGTGCTGTATTTGATGCGTTCTTAATGCTTGTATGTTGTTACTCAAATGTAAGTCGCTTTAGATAAAAGCATCTGCCAAATGAGTAAATTTAAATGTTGCCACTTTTACTTAAGTCGGATTCACTGCCCCGACTTTGTTATCCAAGATGGCTATCAGGGTATCACCAGTAAAAGCTGTAGTTTACTATTTATCAGCACTTCTGTGTACTTCTGTGACTCATAGAAATGTTCTTACACAAAGTGCTGTCCAACTGCTGTCTGTGGACGTGTTGCTATAGTGTTTAGTATAGTAAATACTGCACAGTTTGTTTTTTGTTTTTTTATCAACTGGCTATTTAATAGCTAATCTGGCAATTTGTAAAAAATGGCTGACTGAGCCAGGTTTTCCGACTTGTTAACTGGAATGCCGTTATCTCGGGTGTGACGTCATATTATATCATGCTGAATATATTTACATACATATACATAGCTAAATACACAACTATGAAATTAATGAACATAGGTCAACAATGTGTGACAGTGAGGACACAAAATTGGATGTAAACTGTTAACTTTCTTAATATGTCCATAACTTATTAACTATAAAACAAATGCTTTGATATGATTTGATTGAAAAGACTTTTGCAAAGGATTTTCCATGAACATCATGAACATAGAAGTAGTAGACCTTGTGTGCAGTATTGGAGCATGTTAGGCCTACTTCCTTTTATAAATGTTTTCCAGTCAGAAGTAGGCTACACTTCTGGTGCAGCACTGAGTAGCTGTTTGTCTTTTAAACTGCTGCAGTAAAACTATAAACAGAAAAAGCTCACTCCTAATGAGCTCCACAGAGCGCCTGTTCTTGCTGAGAAATAGCTAATGAACTTGAGTAATTGTAAAGGAAGGTGTGAAGACAGATTTAGGCTAAAATATTTGTCATTGTTTGCAGTATTCTATCCAAACAATGAAACCACACATAAATAATCTATCTACAAACATTTCTGAATTTAATTTAACACCATTTTTTATGATTGGTCAGTAAATATATTTAGGTTGTTTTTTTTCGTTTTTTTCCACAACCTATTGTTAATTCTATAGTATTGAATCATGCAATTCTATTGATTGGTTAAGCATAACACATAGTTGTTTATTTTCTTCACATAGGCACTATATTTTAATAATTAAATGTGTAATGAGTAGCCTATATATCTCTCTTATATCTTATTAAATTAATGCTAGGGCCTATGTATCTGACTGTATATCTCAACCTTAAAAAATAAATCATACCGTATGTGTGCATGTGCTTCATTTACATTGTGATCATATTTCTTAACAAATAGGCAGTATAAGAAATCCAGCATGATCAATGAGAAAATAGTACGTTTTATTAAGTCATTACACTGCCTCTATCTAACAGGCCACCGTGCACCTGCAGTTTGGATTGATTGATTACTCATCAAGTACCTATGCTATTTGTTTTCTTCCACTCTTGTTGTTGTCGGTACTTTTTGCATCCGCTTCCGTTTCAGAGGAACCTGAACCTGACGGTATAAAACAAACAATGGCAGCGAATATTGGCCAATCAGAGGTAGAAAAAGGAGAAGTATTCACAGAATGTGGGTGGTAGGATTTGCATGGGAAAACTTTTTGTGACACAAACAAATGTCCTGTTTGCAATTACAAACTTGATTTTTGATAGCAGTGCAATATATATGCTCTCCAAACCTTTTTATTTTATTTTTTACGATTATCTGAAATTATAATAAATGCAACATTAGCCCTGATCAAACCATAACTACAATGGTATTAAAGTATAAGTAAAATCAACCTTCTGTAAGAACATTAACACCATGAATTAACCTTGTGTTTTCCTTTCTCTTAAATTTTCATCATAGAGTATATTTCTTCGCATGTGTAAAATATTTATTTATGTATGAGCAGATAGTGCAGAACAGGTTAGACGGCTAATTAAAGATCCTCATTCATATGACACGGAAGCTGGGAAAGTTGTCTTCTCTATAAACTGATTTATTTTAGATTTATATCAATCTATTCCTTTTGCTGACTCATATAGGTAGATTTATGATCATTAACTGAGGATCAAATATCGAGTACAATTTTTCTCTGGTTACTTTTTTACTTTGCTCAAGTTTTGCACCTGATTTGGTCATGTGATTGACTGTGAGTTTCCTTATCGACAAGTTAAAACATTAGCTCCTCAGTTCAGACTGCTAGTATGTGAAGATCTGCAGCTCAGGTATGAAGTGCTCCGCTCTCATAATCTTGATGTTCCACAGCTTCTGTGCCTTCTCACAAAGTAAGAATGATATTTAAATTTACTAGACTTTAGTTTAAGTTTCTAACATTGATTGTAATATTATTGTAACATAAAAATATGGGGTATTCTTGAGTGATTCTTGAGTTTCTGGATATTAAGAACACAATTGCCTGAAAGAAAGCGTAATCAGAAGCTGTAGTTCTTTGTATTGATAGGACCATTTACATGCAATATAATAATCTTTATTTCCATTGAATTGTTTTTCAGTTCCTCATGAAATCGTCTATTTTGTGGGCTGCTTTGTGAATAGCACAGCTGAGGTACAGTTTGAGTTTGATGGTGAGGAGATTTTACATATGGATTTTTCAAAAGAGGAGATTGTTTATACGGTCCCCAGATTTATTGATGCTGATCCAAGTCAAATTTTGGTGGGTCTGAGTATACTTAGAGATGCTTTGGATAATAACAACTTCTGTTCATTGTTTACTGCAATCGGTGCAGGGATAGTGAAAAATCTACCAGAAGAAAAAGGTATACTAAGTTAACCTCAACTTGTATCTCTGTAAACATGACTGATAAAATACTGATGGTTTTTAATTGTCTTCTGACCCACTAAGACCCCCCTGAGAGCATCCTCTACCCTGCAGAAGAAGTTCAGCTGGGAGTTGAAAACAGTCTCACATGCTTTGTGAATAATTTTTTCCCACCTGATATCAAAGTCAGCTGGACCAAAAATGGTCGTCCGGTGTCAGAGGGGGTGTCACTCAGTCGCTATCATCCCAATAATGATCAAACCTTCCACCAGTTCTCTACTCTGACATTCACACCAAGGGAGGGGGACATTTACAGCTGCACTGTGGAGCACTCTGCCCTGGATAGGCCTAAAACCAGGTTCTGGGGTGAGTGTTTTATTATTATTATTATTATTAAGCAACTTTTAAATAAAGATTAAAAGTTTTGTTCTGTCTGTAATGATGTTTATGCTTAATTTCCTCTGCAGAACTCGACTTGAATCAACCCAGTCTTGGACCAGATATTTTCTGCTGAGTGGGCCTGACTCTGGGCTTGTTGGGAATTGCAGTTGGAGTATTTTTAATTGCGAAAGGACACGATGGACAGTAATTTGTCTATTGCAGAATATGGCAGTTTTTGCAAATGAATCTATAATTCCATGTACTCATACTTAATGAATTATTAGAAAACATTGTATGATTATGGAGTCAACATCTATAACTGTCTAACCCTTTATTTTGCTTTACAGGAGTTATCATGGAAACTTTTGGCACTTTCATGGGCACATTCTCTAGTCACATTTGCCAGATGAAATTCTGCATAAAATGGTCATTAGAAATAGAAACATCTGACATACCTTAATGAAAAACTCCAAGGAAAGAAGCTATGTGCATGTGCAACTTAGGTTAATTTTTTTGGCTTTAATATAGTAGGTACAAAAGGAAGGGAATTCAATCATTTAAATTTTTAAAGAGTATGAATATGGTCTGAATAAACATTAGATGTAATGTCTTTATTTTTTATTTACTGGTGTTTCTGTCTGCGTTCAAGTTCTCTGCCTTTATATGATAATGGGGCAATATATTAACTGTTCAGGGGATGAGTTTTAGAACTGATGAGTCTGACTTCAGGAGTCTGACTTCTTGTTACATATGAACAAGTTATAGATCAATTAATAAATTAAATAAATGTTTCATATCTACAGTAGGAGAGACCGTGTATGGTTGTAACATAGGGAGAGTTGTAACAACACTAATTCCACCAATTAGAGATAAGATTGGAGTTATGTAATCATATCAGTCTTTACCTACTTGATCAAGCATGGTGGTTAACAAGTTGGGGAACAGGTACATTCAGAATATATAGAGAAAAAAATGATTTTGAGGTCAGAAAGTATTTTTTTAACCAAAACTATATTTTGTTTAGTGTCTATACTATTGCAGATAGAATTGTTTGACTTATGTTAGATCACATGTTTGAGTTTCTCAGGCAACATGTTTTTTTTAACATTTTTTCCTTTCTAATTTCAAACCACTATGCTAATACAGCAAGTTAAACATTGACTGACGGGTAGATTATAACACTTCTTTAAAAAGTACTATACATACAACTATGGACTTGCTTGATTTTAATATTTTACAGAGTCCCCTTTGCAGTCTGGGCCCACCAAGCCAGCACTTCAGGGTCACCAGCATTCATTTGTCAGCACTGTGACCAGTACTTCCCATTCACATGTTCGCATATGTATCGGCACTCCTTTACCTGTTTTTGAAGTATATCATATAGTGTGACATCTATTTTTGTTTCTTTTATCTTACCGCAGCATGTGTTACCTACCCTGGTATTGGAGTAGGTTGTAAGAAGGGAACATTTGACTTCAACTCACGAGGTCTGTGATATTCTTGTAGAGGATTAAATTGGTGCCATTTGTAGTGAACAAATGTGGGTACTTTGTATAAAATTTTGAGAACTCTAGCTACAAAATTCAGCGAGTTATTGTTGCTGAAGCAAAGTGTTACAACCATACCTGGTCTCCCCTATTCATTGATACGGAACAACAGTTTAATGTTTAACAAACAGCTAATAACTCGTAAGCATAACCTAATCAAAATTAGGTTATACTTGATTAGGATATCTTTTGTGGACTTACAACCATTAATGTAATTTAATTGCATTTAAACAGGTAGGTAGCTGTAAGAGATCAGTTGTTAGGATTTGGGTTTTGTGCGGTTGTTTTTCCTGTGTTTATTTGATATTGTCATCGTTTGGAGTTTTGTAGCCTTGTTTAGTTAGTTTTTAGCCCTGTGTTTATTATTCATCCGCATCTTCTAGTTACTTAGTATTTGTCTTGTCTCGTATCTTAGTTCCTAGTTCAGTGTCTTAGTTATTAGTCCTGTACATTAGTTCTTGTCCTTAGTGTTTACTCCTGGTCTTGTGTTCTGTTTAGCCTTGTGTGTACCCTTGTTCATTTACTGGTTCTGTTCAGCTCTCTTGTACTGGTCTGTCATTTGTTATACATTGTTCCCTCCATCTCAGCCCTGTGTCTTAGCTTCTAGTTTTGTGTCTCAGTTCATGTCTTAGTATTTACTTCTGGTCCATGTTCTTATGTGTTATTTTGCCCATGTCTATCTGAGTTCTGTTTTGTTCTTAGTTTCAGTCTGTGTTCCTTGTTGGTGTTATTTGTGAACTGTTTGCTGGTGTCTGTTCATCCTGTAATTCCTCTGTTCCTCCTGTAATTCCTTGTCCACTAATCCTGAGTTCCAGTTAATGTATGGTCTTGTGTTTTGCATCTGTGTCTCTCTCTGTTCCCCCCTCGCTCTCTCTGCCCACCTGCTTGTCTCTGTTTTCCATTCTGTCTCTCTGCCTGCCTCGTTAGTCCTGATCCCCCTCACCTGTGTTGCTCCCGCCTTGCTCGTTAGTCCCTGTGTATATGTATGCCTGCTTGTGTCTCCAGTCTTTGTCATGTCCTTGCATCTATGCTGAGTGCTCTGCCTAGTCCTCTGTTCCCTGGATGTCCGGTTTCTTCTTTCCTTTTTTGGATTACTCTGTCTTTGTGTTGGATTTACCTTTTCTCTGGATTTTCCTTGGTTTGGAATTTTACCCTGAGCTCAATGTAAGCCTGTTTCTGTTTAGTTTTTATATAAATAAATCTTTTGGTTTTGAACTGCATCCTCCTCGCCTTGCTTTTGAATGAAAACTGTCCTATAAACAAGTGTTTCAGGAGTGCAGCGTAGGCTACCAGCTTAGACCAGCACAATTCTCATATCTTCTTTTTTTTGCCCTTCTCTCAGTCATTACTTTCCTTATAGGCTACTGCCTCATCATAGTCCTCTGCCTCCATTCCCAAGTGATTAGCAAGACAAGGAAGTGCATTTTCAAACTTTACGCCCACACAGTCTTTTTCAATAGCAGATTTGAGATAGCAAAACTTTGTTAATGATTGTAACTGCAGATGTTTCTGGTTCAGGGGCAGAACAGATTGTCAGTTAACCACACGTGTCACATGCGTCAAGGCCCACTCTTGACTCAAGTAAGATTCTTTGTGCTTTCTGTGTGCTCACTGGATATACCCTGTGGGTTTTTCTGTGTTCAGGATAATTTTTCCTCCAGAGACTCTGCTGAACACCATGTTCTGCTCTGCTCACACACCGCCTGGACAAACCCCACCGCCGTGCTCACCACTCTGCTTTGCTGAAATATATCACCCAGCCTTCTGTTGCACATCTTAATAAAATATTTTGCTACTCCTTTGAACTGTACCAAGTCTGCCTTTTGAGTCCTAAGTTCTCACATTATGACAAATGGATTTTGTCATTTTTACAGTATTGTTTTGTCACTTTTACTTAGATCCTTTATATTTAGGTACTTCTGCAACTGGTACTACCTACATTGAATACAAAGAAAAGGGAAGTAAAAATATGACTCTCAATAATATGATCATGGAAACTAGTCCCTGTTTCGAGATTGGTATGAGAGCCACACCTACTTACAGAAAAATGCTGTTTATGAATCTGCACCTGAACTTCCTCCTTTATCAAGCTCAGAAAAACTTGAACCACTTTCTCCAGATAAGTTTTCTTTCAGTTGGATCTCTCTAATTTACATGACAACATGTCTCGTTCTCTCAGCTTGCTAACGCTCCTGTTTGCATTTTCAAGAGCAGGTAAGAATGAACGCTTAATCTATCAATCTTTATTTGTGTTGCTGCTCTAGTCATATAATAGTCAAATATTTGCTTACTAGATTGTGAAAGCAGTGCATAACAATAGAGACAGACAATCCTTTGTTTACATGTTTTCCTTTAGAGTCTGTTGATGAGAATATTGAATGAATCAGAGAATACTACTAACTATACATATCAACTAATATCTGTTGGTTTTTTTCTTATAGATACTCTCTATGGTCACACTGTGGTTCGTTGTCAGCTTAGTTCCCATGATGGTCATGATGCTGTGTTACTGGAGCAGTACTACCTCAACAAGATGCTAGTGGGCCAGTACAACAGCACTTTGGGAAAAATTATCGGCTACACAAATGAAACAAAGGACCTTGCCCGTGCTCTCAACAACAATCCAAATTTTCTGAATAAGGAGAAATGGAAAGCAGACTATTGCAAAAGAAATGCCCCACTGCTTGATAATGACCTTCTGACTCCAGGTGAGAGAATATAATGAAAATCTCCTTCAGTGACCAAGAATTAGTGAGCTCTAATGGCAGAATATGGCATTATTATATTAAGTATGGTTTCATTTATGTACAATCAACTGAAAATAAGTTGTATTCATTGCCTTAGAATAAGCCCCTTATAGCTACAGAGGGAGCAGGCCCCCTTCCAGAGAGTGCCATATTTCTAAAGTAGCCTAAAATGGACAAACCAAACACTGGCTCTAGATTGGGCCTCACAAGTTTTCAGTGAGGTTCCCTGTCAGCATAGTTTCACACATGCTTGGCACAGAAGAGTGAGGCAAGATGTATTCACTTGTTTCTGCAATGTCATGCTAAATTCCACTAAATCCTACACACTCCTCATTTAAAGCAAAGATTTTGGGAAACACTTGTGGGAGTGGTCCGTAAATCAATTCGCATTCACAGATTCCTGGTGCATTCATTTGTTATCTTTATTTCAGGATCACTTTGACCACAATCCAAAGAGTTCACACTTCGTAATTCTGCATTTGCGGTAAAAAAAATTGTTTGCCTTTCCACCCCCTGGTCAGAAGTTGCCTGAGAATCCTCCTGTTTTTAAGGTTTCTTCAGTAATAAATTAATTCAGTGATAGTTGTCAGTACATCCAGTGGTACACAGGAAACATGAACTATTATTTAATTTGGCAAGTTTAAACAAATCATATACAGATAGCACACCATACTGGGCTCATTTAGAGTAAAGCTCAGCATTAAAACACGGTATTGACTATATTAATGGCAAATAAAGAGGTTTGAGTGGGTCCCTTGTATGGCACTGTTACACAGCCTGTCTGCATTTAGAGATAGCACGAGAGGGGAGAGAGAGAGAGAGAACGCGTTGCTCACAGCAATGTTGTCGGCCATTGTCAATGTATTAACACAAACGGTTAACTGTCGCCGCACAGTAGTGAGAGAATATCATGACACCTGACCACGACACAGACTCCTGATGCTCTGTCCTGCTGTCTCTGTCACATCACATCTCTTACTAGCTCCCACTCCCTCCCCCTCTGCTCGAGCTGTTTCTTGTGTTGTTCAAAATCAGCTGCATAGCCTACCCTGCATAATGCAGGCACGGGAACTTGAAGGAGTAAAGGAGAGCCCAGGCCACTGCCAGGCAGAGGAGGAGGCCTGAGACAGTGAAACCGAGTGAAAGTGACAGTGCTGAGGGACAGAGAGAGAGCAGGAGAGTAGAGGTGTAGTGGTAAGCATGGAGTAGATTAACCTGTAGGGAGGGATGTCATTTACAGTGGGGATGCTGGGGACATGTAGCCACTACTTTTTAAAAAGCATTTGTTAAAAATGTTATGAAAAATAGCTTACACCAAGAAATGTTAATTAACAAATAAAAATGCTATGAGAAAGGTTTATTTGCAAAATAAGCCTGCAATGCAATGTAAATATAGAAGAAATCTCTATATTAACAAAAGTAACTTAACATTTTGCCCTTCCCCTTATAAAAACAAAGACATTTCCATCATAAATTGGTGCAGAAAATGTCTCCAGAATGCAGGAAATTAAGTGTTTAAAGCTCAAAATCTTCTGGGGGGAGGACCCCCAGACACCCCTATCAATCATTTAATCAATATTGTTTTTTTGTTTTGTTTTTTTATCTATATTCAAATTCATTAAGCTAATTTATCATTAAGGTGCCATATGCACATTTAAAAAATATATCAGTGTTAATTATTATCAGAAAATGAGACAGTTGTTAGAGTTACTATGTAGAATTCATTTACTGTTGCTTTACAGACGCAGGCCCACTTTGGGTAAGCAGCAACGGAGTGGTGGGGGGTGAAAACGTGAAAACATGAAAGATTTCTGGGCTGGGCTAAGCCCCCAATGTTTCAAGAACCTGGAAACACCCCCGTTCAGTATAGAAGCTTTAAACATTGCCCACTCAGGTTCAATGTCCCCAACCTCCACAGCGATGCCAGAAAAGCTCCGACGGAGGTGTGAGTTGAAGATCTCGCGGACAGGGGCATTCTCCAGACATTCCCAGTTCACCCACACTACCCATTTGGGCTTACAGGGTCTGTCCAGAGGCTTCCCCCACCCCTTGACACAACTCACCACCAGATGGTGATCAGTTGACATTCATGGGACCTTATTTTGGGAAAAATATGTACAGTAGTCAATGGCGAGAGACAGCTTATCTTTTTATCCTGTTAGAATTAAGCCCTGAATTACACATATGATGTTGGTCAATTTAAAATATAATTTTGCAAGTCAAGAAAGTCGCAGTTTGTTGTAAATCAGTGAAGTTACATGTTGTTTTGTGTGAATCCCGTTCAATGAACTACATCTCTCGGCTCACACAATATGTCTGCAACATGTTAGCGTGGGAATGCTAGCTAACATTCATTGCTTTCTTGCTACTAGCCAGATAACTCCGGCATGTTCCACGCAGAAATATATCTCACCTGATAAATTTAATGCAATGACTCCTGGTCCTTTTATCACATCATCCTCTCATGTAAGGTGTTTTTCCTGGAAATAGGTGGCAGGCTGTTTTTTTCCTGGAAATAGGTGGCAGGCTCTACACATACGTCTGTTGCAAACAACAGACGTATGTGTAGAGCAGGAAGTTAGTTTAAAAACCAGCAAGGATATAACACCGGTTGTAGATAGAACAAAAGGCGTCTGCTTTGTTTTTCCTTCTTGGGTTTAAAACAGAAAAAAAGAGATGTCTGTTTTTTTGTTTTCCATCTTTCCATTTTTCCAAAAAACCCCTACAAACTAGTTGTTTTTTTTGTTTTTTCCAATTTGGTTTTGAAATGTAAAGCTGATGATACACAGAGCAACTTTTAGAGCAATCTTGCAGGGCAACGTCACCGTCAAAGGTAATGTGTAAAGATTACTACCGTGATCCCCTTCCCCCACCACTCCGCCACCAGCCCTGCACCACCGCCATACGTTCAAAACATACTCGGACTTGCCACTAGCAACATTGCCCAGCAACATTGCTCAAAAAGTTGCCCCGTGTATCATCAGCTTAATAGAGGGTATGCGTTGATGTCACTTCCCCTTCCAGAACACGCTGGACTGAGTGGCAAAACTGTTACCATGGCTGCGTTTAGAAAACCGGAAATAAAACAAGTGATTACTTGCTCAAATTAAATGGCAGACGGACTTGACAGTGATCCTTACTGCTTATCAAAGAACCAGTGGTCCAGGTCTTTCACATTTTAGTTGTGTTGTTTGTGTTTCAGCTGATTCAAGCTGACACTGCTGCTCGTCTTTCTGCCACTCAGCAAGAGTGACTGTGGTGTATGACATCATGCGCATACCCTCTATAGCCTAATCAAAGAACGAACAATACACAGATTCGCTGACTATCTAGTTAGGATTGTCAGCAGATACCAGGCAACCAGGAAATTATTTTGCCTGGCCAAGAAATAGTTCTGCAAAGACTTGTATTTCCTGAAACGTCAAATTTTCGCTTTACAGGAAATAAATAAAATGTAATAATAAATGCGTGGGGTAAAGATGTGGAATTTATGACAAAATGTGTGTTGGATTATTTTCCTCTAGTCGAGCCCTTCATCAGGATGAGGTCAGTTGAGGCAGCAAACAGTGAACATCCAGGGATGCTCGTCTGCAGTTTGTACAACTTTTACCCCAAACAAATTCGGGTCACTTGGCTGAGGAACGGAAAGGAGGTGACATCTGATGTGAGCTCCACTGAGGAACTGCCCAATGGGAATTGGCTCTACCAGATGCACTCCTATCTGGAGTTTACACCCAGACCAGGAGAGAAAATCACCTGTATGGTGGAGCACGCCAGCCTCATGGAACCCAAACTCTATGACTGGGGTAAGAGAGTGTTCATGTGGACAGCTGAAGTAAAATTACCTCAAGCAATGATGTATTGGTGTAATGACACTAATTACATTTACTAAAGTACTGTTCTTAAATACAATATTGAGGTTACTTTTTACTGCACATCAGAGCTTAAACTACCACACTTTATATACAATAGTGAAAATGATCCATAGTAAAATGCTTAAGTATCAGTGATAATTATCCACTAATAGAACAGCGGGTAAGATACTTTTGAAATTTACACATTTTGATTGTGATTATACTTATACTTAAATATAATTGGATGAATGCTGGACTTCTACTGGTAATGAAGTATTTTTACATTGTGTTATTGTTTTTACTTTCCTGTAGTTGAAGAATATTTTTCCACCATTGGGTATGTTAAATGTTCAGCATGTAATATTTCTGAAGATCTATCGACAGAAATGCAATATAAGATCCAGACCTATGTTTTCAGTGGTGTATAAAGACCTTACATAATAAACCATTATGTTTTTATTGCCTTAGAACGAACCATTTAAATCTACATAACCGTGAGCACCCCCTTCCATGGACATCGCATGTTGCATTGTCATGCACAGTAGTTAAAAACGGACAAACAGTGCTACAGAGAGTGTTTCGGTCACTATGTTATTCTTGTTCTACTACTGGTAGAATTCAGGCAGTGCAGACACTCATCACTATTTTGAATATGTACATTAGAAGAAGAAGAAGTAGTAATTATACTACTGCAGTAGTCTGCAAACAAGTTTGCATCAGAGCTATATTTTCACCATTAGATGGTGGATGAGAATATATGCCATAATATTGACTTTCATCAACATGTTGTTGGGTTAGCTAAGTTGGAAAGGCACAGGACTTACAACCAGGGCTTGACATTAACACCCTCCAACCCACCAAATGTGGGTGGAATGCAACTTTGCTGGATAACACAGTCACGCTCACTAGCCACTTTGGCGTGTTTGTAGATTGTAGTCTTTCAAAAGGTATCTGAAATAATTTATTTATGGTTCGTTCTTTCATTATTTCATTTTAAAACCAAAGCGGAACAACCAAAAACCAAATTGTTTTTTGTTTTGTCTGTTTTAAAACCAAAAACCAAAAAACAGACATCTGTTTTGTTTTTCTGCTTTAAATCGATGACGGAAAAGAAAGGATCTGAGTTTTGTTTGATCTTTGACCGGTTTTGCATTCCTTCAACCCAATCTCAATCCCTGACTGTCACATATGGCATGGTCAAGGCCTATTGCCGTTTGTAACGCACTTTAATTTTATATAAGGCTATTTCTTTTTGGGTCGCATCGCATCTCACATCCTCACACTGTGGGGAATATGATTGTAGAAGTGAACTATATTACAGAGCCTCAAGCACTCTTCTATTCTATTCTATTCTACGTCAGCATCAAGGAAACATTTTGTTTTGGGTGGATCTGAAACAGCGAGTTACCTGAGCGATCGAATATGTATGAGCAACGCGTTTCGCTCATTGCTTCTTCAGGCTCACAGTGAAATTACAAAAGCATTTACAGGTGTGTTAAGTAGATCCTGTGCAGGTCATGTGACAAGCACAATCACTGTATTACCTGACTCCCACAAAAAGAACATCTTATACAGAGTGTCACAATATCATATATATATATATACATACCATATTAAATTTTTTTTTTAAACATACATAAGATAGAAAAATTACTATATTACCTGACCACATGAATATCATCAGTAAAAACAGCCTGACATTCCTACCTTTAGTACATATCCCTCAAGGGGAGGGTAGGATACTAGCTAACCTTGTAAGAAGGAAAGGAACCCCACATCAGAGACGGACACAACAATCATTACAAAAATGGGCTCAAATCTAATGTCTCATTCAATCCAAAAGGTTCAATGGTGTTCAGTTCGTGAATCCAAAAAGCTTCCCTTCTCAAAAGTTGGTTAATTATATTACCACCTTTTGGATTAGGACTCAATCTTTCAATTCCAATGAATTTAAGAGAAGTGACCGAGCCATGATTTTTCTCTCTATAATGTCTAGAAATACCATAATCCATGTTCCCATTTCTAATGGCTGCCTTATGCTCTGCCACTCTCACTTTGAGATTCCATTTAGTTTGGCCCACATACATTAAGCCACAAGGACATTTCAAAACATAAACAACATGGATAGACAGGCAGTTAATAAATTATTTTATGTTGTATTTCTACCCTGAATGTGGACGGTTAAATGTTTTAGTGTTTGTACAGTGTTTGTAACAAATGTTTGTTTGAACACACCTGTTTTGCCACACCTGTAGTTCCCATAAAGCTGTAATGAAAGCCAATTAGTTTGAATCGGTTCTTTATACATTGAACTGACAACAAAGTCTCTGATGTTTCTGCCTCTCCTGAAGCAGAAACAAGGTCTAGACCCTGCTAGATTATTCAAATTTGGGTCACATTCTAGGATACGCCAATGTTTGTTTATATGTTTAACTTGTTTATAAATGGTACAATATTCAGACACAAATGTTGTTCTGTTTCCAACAGGTTTGGGGGGAAGACTTCAATAATCCTGTCCTATCTTTTCTATAGAGGGTATGCATTGATGTCACTTCTCCTTCCGGAACACACTGGACTGAGTGGCAAAACATCATGGCTGCGTTTAGCAAACTGGGAGTAAAACAAGTGATTATTCGCTCAAATTAAAGGCAGTCGGACTTGACAGTGATCCTAACTGCTTACCAAAGAACCAGTGGTCCAGTTCTTTCCCATTTTAGATGTGTTGTTTGTGTTTTAGCTGATTTAAGCTAACACTGCTGCTAGTCTTTTTTGCCACTCATTGGCCCTCATTTATCAAAAGTGCGTACACCAAATTTCAAGCGTACACCTGGCGTACACCCAAAACCACGGTGACTTTGACATTTATCAATATGGACGTTGGCGTACGGCACGCTCAAATCCTACGCCAGCTCAGGAGGTGGTGTACATGTACAAGCTTTGAGTTAGAGCCGAAATGTGCAGAAATCATTTCCTAACAGCACAAAACGCACTGGCAAACTATGATATATTATGACCCACTGTAACAGAAACAACGTTTGAAACATTAATTTGTTTGTTTATATTTGAGCAACACCGACTTTATACAGCCTATTGAGCAGTCAAAACATGCTTTGATTTGTATTTGGACTATTTTATTGTAGCTTTTGATGTCTTTTATTTGGGTTTGCTTTTAATAAAATGTGGACATTCAAATGAAAAGGCTATGAGCAAAAAATGTTAAAACAACGAAGAGTGTAAGCGGATGGCTTGAAGCACTGAGACTGGCTGCCGAAAGGGACACAGCCCCACGCCCTTTAGATGAGGCGGGCACAGACATGTCGCCCACAAAGCCCTGCATTTATTATAAGACAAACTTTATATTATGACTGCACTCGTGTCCAGTTTTAAGCACGTTGAACATTTTGTCAAAAATGTATCCAGTTTAAATCATCGAATAAAAAAGTATTAAATTGTTTCCAAATGAAAAACCATTAAAATGCACAATATTTTCGAACATTTATGCCGGGGAAGGGATCTGAAACTAAACATTTAATCTTAATTTAAATCTGTCAAAACAACATAATATTTTGTTTCTGAAGTTTTAACTTGTGGATTTCCTGCTCCAAACCATGTAGGCCTATTTCTTGCCGTATTCTGTCAGTCCCTGCCGTGAAGTCCTGGGTGCAGCCTCCTGAAGCTTGAATAATTGGGGGCGTTTCATTCAAATTACGCACGTTTTCAGCCACCGCATTTATCAACACCAGGTGTTGCGTACACCTGGATTTCAAAGGTACGCACAGCTTCATAAATCAGGTGCTGAGAACAGTGTAAGCATAATCTCACGCACAAAAATACGCCCGTTTCTACGCAAGAATGATAAATGAGGGCCATTGAGAGTAACGACATTCTGTGACATCATCCGCATACCCTCTATTGGTTTCTTCCACAGCCTGGTGAATCAGTGCTTGATCATATCCCCGTTCTGTAAAACGTCCAGCCATTTCTTCAGCCTTTATATAATAATCCCGTTCTCTACTACATATTCTTCTTAATCTCACAAGCTGACCATATGGAATATTATTGATGACATGGCTAGGATGGTAACTAGTAGCGTGTAAAATGGTGTTTTTGTCTGTTTCTTTTCGATAAATAGATGTTTCCAATTGTCTGTTTCCATTTACTGTGATCGAGAGATCCAGAAATTGGACTGATGTAGAACTGTATACCATAGTGAAATGCAGAGTTGAATAAGTGTTATTGATATATTCACTAAATTCCTTCAATTCATCCTCAGAACCTTTAAATCCCATGAGGATATCATCGATGTATCTTCTAAAGAACAAGATGTTGTTCGCAAAAGGATTATTATTGAAAATATATCTATCTTCCCACAGGCCCATAAACAAATTGGCATAATTTAGGAGTGTGTTTATGGGAATTGAGCAAATGGTGAACCCATACTTGTACCTTGAGACTGCAAATAATATTTGTTATCAAACAAAAAATATTTTTACACCGTCGAATCAAAGGCGTAGGTGACGGCGTAGTCTATGGCGTAGTCTATGGCGTAGTCTATGGGGCTACGCAGGCTGACGTGCACCTCCTCAAAAATGTAACTACACGTCGAGTCGATGCGGGCTGTAAGCACTGTGATTTGTCGGCTGGGTAGCCTCACAATGCCTCCGAGCCGAAGGAATCGTCCGCGCTTTGAAGCAACTTTTACTTGCAGCCAAACTGTAACACAAATTACTAGTCTCGCTATCAGAATGTGATCCATTCAGTCTGTAACATTTGAAAAGGTTCCGCCACATGTTTACCCCCATTTACATTAGCCGAGGGCTAAACCGAGGTTAGCCTGCACGGCCGGCAAAAATCAACATGGTGGACGCTGTAGCGCTACTCCTGACTAGCATTTGGTAATTGCAGAATGACGGACACACCTACGCACAAGTATAAATGCATGGCTACGTGCATAGACCCTACGCAGGAGTATAAATGGACCGTAACTCGGGGGAGACTCCCGTTTTTCATTGTCCTCTCACGGGTCATATTTTCCTGAATTATATTCATCAAATCAAATGCGACCTGAGTCCAGACTGAGGTCGCATTTAAAAAGATCCGATCTGTATTGGATTTGGACCAAATATGGAAGTGGCCCAATTGCGAACTGGAAAAGATCAGATTCCATGTGACTTGGCTTGTTCACACTGTCATAAAAAGATCAGATCTGAGTCACTTATGGGCAAAAAAAAATCAGATTTGGGTGACATTGGCCTGCAGTCTGAACGTAGCCAAACTGAACATTGAGCCAATATTATAAGCTGCAGTCTCGGGTACTGCAGCTATAATATATTGTCCTGTTTTTCTAACTAAAAACCCACTTATGTTAATGTTCAAGCTCATCTTAATTACATTTAATCAGGCACCACCATCGCCGAAGTGTATCTGCTGCAGGTTTATCAAGTGTAACACAAAGACACACACAAATGTGTATCTGTGGAGTTTAAACTAGCGGACTGGCCATCAGACCGAGGGCTGTTTTAGCCTGCCGTTTATTATCAACTTAACCAGCGCCAGCAATGATATAGTGATATTTTTTAGAAGCAGGAGAATCCAGACCACAGGCGCATCATATTCTCTCCTGCAGTGCCGCCACGCAATGAAAGGTGAATCTGTCACAGGGCAGCCACAGACTTGTACACCGGCAGCCTCCCAGGAGGAAAGTGCCGTTAAATGCTGTAAAATTACAGATATCTTAATGATTAAGCGATTTTGTGGTGTTTAAAAAAGAAAAGAACTAAATCCTAGCAGGGCTCCTCTTATGTCACATCATAGCATCATGTCAGAACTACCTTTCCAGATTTAATTCTAATTTTTAATAAAAGTAATCATGCCATGTAGGAAAACAGGAGATGCATTTCTATGAGAATAATCTGGAAAATAAAGACCTGTATAGTTGTTTCAGGTGGAAGTATCTCCAGTTACTCAGAGCAACCAGAGCTTCATAATGATAAACTTAAATCCAGTTAAAGCTAATGAAACTGCAAATGCAAAATAAACAATCCAAAGTGTCCCTGTTGCCTTAATTGTGGATTTTTTTTCTTGGGCAAAATAATTTATTCTTTGCTTTTTGTTTCTAATGCAGATTTTTTTCTACTCTGTATTACAGTATTTACTTAAACTTTAACTTACTTAAAAATAAATAAACAGTGTTTCTGATGATTTTTTAAAAAATTAATCTTTTACACCCATGCAGAATTTTCTTTAATGAGACGCTACTCCTTTATGTGTTTATCTTAATAGACTACATGTTTTCAAAAACAGGAGCTTTACACACAACCCTATTTAGAGCTAATGATAACATCTGTACATTTTAGCATGTCAGTTTAATCAATGTAAGCAATTAAACGCTGCTTGGCTAGTAACTATGGAAACCCACTAGCCACATTGGCTAGTGAGCAAATCATCCACACTACTGCATTTTCAAATTAAAACTGAGACCTTTTGCTACATTTGCACCCTCCGTCTAGAGTACAAGTTGTTAATGTTTTTATAAACTTTATTTAATATGTGGTTTATAATGGACTGTGGTGCAGAAACCGTGACAGTGTTTCACACTCTTGCCTTACATTTTCCATGTTATCTGTCAGTGGCCAAGTCAAAATAACATATGGTTTTACTGAATAATTAAGTATATATAATTTTTCTTAATAAATATACTTAATATACACTTCTTGAGTGGCCACTCTCTGCTGTATCAGAAGAGACACCTTTTGTGTCAGTCACCGTAGCTGTCCTAAGGTCTTTGAAAGGGTAGGGGGCAGTGGTAGACTGGACAGATGGTTGCAATTTACAACACTTACCACTACATGGCACTAAATCTTACACACTGAACCCCCCCTCCAGACAGTTTTAACTGCCGTTTTTGATGAACGTTCTTAACGTTACCATGACAACCAAAAACTGACGGCTGGATTGTTCACTAACGATATGCTGTGTTAACATCAATACACTGTAAAGTTTAGTCCACTTTACTGTCTGGCAGGAGCAGCTATTACTTACCCATGATAGGAACTAATGTGCGCGTATCAGCTGTTATCAATCACACAGTCGATGGTCCTGTCATGCACTGCACATGATAACTCCACCTACATTTTACAGTGCGCTTACTTCGTGTGTGTGTGTGTGTGTGTGTGTGTGTCAGTAAAATGCATGTTGCAGACTGTATATAAGACAGTGGCAGGTGAAAGTGTGACGCATTTTTGTAAATGACATGACAAATTGGTTAACTAGCTCACAGCGATGTTTATCGGTTTGATGCTCTGATTTAAGGAGGCATGACAGTGCGCCTGCGTAAGTTTGGATAATGACGTATGACTTATATGGAATTTACTAAAGTCATACGTCACCACCCCGTTTTAACAACTAAGCAACTTTTGCAACTTTGAGCACAAAATTAAGCTATTTGTCAAAAAATATTTGGTGAACTATGTGGGTAATCAATATTGTAAGGAAGTGACTCAGAAAAATAAGAAATATCATAGAAATGTCAAAATACACTGGAGGGGGGCTTTAAGGACTACACCTATAGGCTAAGTTACAAACCATGCCATTTTTGTTTGTACACATTTAAATGTTGCATGTATGAGACCTACACTATATTACCAAAAGTTTTGGGTCACCTGCCTTTACATGCACATGAAGGTTAATGACATCCAATTTTTAATCCTTGTGCTTGAATATGTAGTTGCCCCACCCTTTGCAGCTGTAACAGCTTCAACTCTTCTGGGAAGGTTTTCCACAAGGTTTAGGAGTGTGTTTATGGGAATTTTTGACCATTCTTCTAGAAGCACATTTGTGAGGTCAGGCACAAATGTTGGACGAGAAGGCCTGACTTGCAGTCTCCTCTCTAATTCATCCCGAAGGGTGTTCTATTGGGTTGGCATCAGAACTCTGCAGGCCAGTCAAGTTCTCCACACCAGTCCTTTCCATGTCTTTATGAACCTTGCTTTGTGTACTGGTGTGCAAATGTTGTAACAGGAAAGGGCCATCCCCAAACCGTTTCCACAAAGTTGGGAGCATGAAATCAACCAAAATGTCTTGGTATGCTGAAGCATTAACAGTTCCTTTCACTGGAACTAAGTGGCCAAGCTCAACCCCTGAAAAACAACCCCACACCATAATCCCCCCTCCACCAAACTTTACACTTCACACACTCTAGACAGGCAAGTACAGTTCTCCTGGCAAACGCCAAACCCAGACTTGTCCAATGGATTTCCAGACAGAGAAGCGTGATTTGTCACTCCAGAGAACATGTCTGATCTAGTGTCCAGTGGTGGCATGCTTTACACCACTCTATCTGACACTTTGCATTGAACTCGGCGATGTAAGGCTTGGATCCAGCTGCTTGGCCATGGAAACCCATTCTATGAAGCTCACTATGCACTGTTCTTAAAATAATCCGAAGGCCACATGATGTTTAGAGGTCTATAGCGTGACGACACTGCATAGTTGAGTGTTTAACTGTGTGGTGATGGTCAGTTTACTGCTTTCCTTTTGCCCCTGAAGGTATCAGCACCTGTAAGCACCTGGGCCAGATGCTGTGAGAGGATAAATACTCTGGCCCTTTTGCTCTCAAGCTCTCTCTCTGATCTGGTCCCACTCCTGCCAGCATCAGCAGCATATCTTTGTTTTTGTTATATCATGTTTTTATTACTCCTTTTATTACACCCAAACTTCACACTATAAACTTATCAACATTTACACCATTGATGTCACTGACTGACACACTCTATATTGGTAATTAGTAGTTTAGTAGTGTTTAAGTTGTTAAAATAAATGTTTACTTTTGGCAATCCTCCATGTCCTCTCCGGATTTGTCATGGCCGGGTAATGACAATAGCTATTGACTCTGCACAAAGTTGGCGACTTCTGCACACTGTGCTTCAGCATGCGCTGACCCCCTCTTTTATTATATGTGCCCTACCACTTGGATGAGTTTGTGTTGTTCTCAATCGCAGTTGATCATGGATTACTTAGTAGTGAGGAAATTTCAGAAAGCTTCACTGAGCTTCTGAGAGCAACCCATTCTTTCACAATAGTTTGTAGAAGCAGTCTGCACGCCCAGGTACTTGATACACATGTGGCTAGGGTTGTGAGAGATGACCAAAATTTCATATCCCGATATAGGTCATTTCACATCCCATAAACGATATACTGTATCCTGATATACAGCAAGTTTTGTTAATTCAATGAAATATTATTAAGCCAACTGCATCAGAAAGGTGGGGTAAGGTATTCTGAAGAAATCCATGCAGGACAAATATCAATAATGATTTAACAACGACATAGCTATTGATGTAACTAATGTTAGCTAAGTTGTAGTTAGCACGCTGTTGCTACTTGTTGCTGCAAAGCTAACATGAGAGAACGAGATGGTCCCAGAGCAGCACAGCAGCTCCAGACAGACACAACTCTCCTGCTGCTATAGCTAACATCACAACAACATATCTTGGTAAACTAGAAAGTCAGCTGAATGTCTGTGGGCAAGCCTGTGTGTCGAAAGGAAGGTAGCCGTTATTACTGAAGCTACAATAAACTTCAAAATCTGATGATCTGTTTCTGTGATGACAAGCAGACCGGTCACCATGCCGGAACACACGGCTACATTTCAGGACTGTTTCATGACAGTCTTGAAAGTGGCGGCTTTTAAATCAGTCTCTCTCCCTTTACCCACTTACTGCACTTCAGAGGTAAACACAGCATGCATCTGTCTTTTCTCTGCGTTTTCACTGCAGCTCTGCATCACAAAAATGGTGCGTATTTATTACCTTAATAAAAACTAGAAATATGGATCTACATCGTCACGTGCCACAGTCTATGATAAAACTTCAAACACATTTTAGGTATTTTAGCTATGATAACATACATGTTCAACTCCTTACCCTTGCTCATGCAGCAAAAGTATGTAGAGGAATGGTAGAAGAACTTTTGTGAAATTACTGAATGGAAATATGATGCAACATTTGTGATAATTGTCTTTTCAGAGCCCATGCCTGAGTCCAGGATGAATAAAATCGCTGTTGGGACGGCAGGGCTGCTGCTGGGTCTGGTCTTTGTAGTTGCTGGGCTGATTTACTACAAGATGAAATCTACTGGTGAGAGATGAATTCTAATTAATATGTTTTACTTCAAATGATAGCAGCTAGGACCTTAGTGTCACACTTTGTTTATTCTATTTTCAGTGCGGGTTTTGGTGCCAACAACTGAGGTAGGCATTTACATTTAACATCATCTTTCTGTCAGTTTGTCTGACGCATTTATGGCACAATGTCATTAACCTGATTCAATAATCTATCTTCCTACAGGGTTTATGTCCAGAGCACACGCTTTAAATCGGAAAAGCCTGTTGGGAGTCATTGAGAATACTATACCAAATCCAATGGATCAATCGTGCTCATGTGCTAATTTCCTTCAATAAATAACTCATTTTTTTCATTCTTCATTGTTTTCTTTTTCTGTAATATAAATGTTTTAAACTATAAATGTCAATCATATGGCTACAATAGATGAGTCTAACAGCTCAAAGCAGAACAATAGTACAACAATAAAAACCCTGGAGTAACACACACTCAGTAACACCTCAGAGCACTGTTGTTTCCTTCTGTAGGCTGCATCTCTACAATGTTGTGGCCAACGTTGATATTTGCTCTTCTCAAATAAAACATTTTCAGTAAGACCTCAGAAGCGTCTCTTTGACTTTTCAGCCATAGTTCTTTGCCTCTGTCTCACTCCATGTCAGGATGATGACAGCAGGCTCATAGCAAGATGCTGTAAATCAGGTATCAATCAGAGTAGCAGTGATTGTTGAGATTATTAGATTTCAGATTTGGGCCAGTTAAAGACAACCTTGTAGAGAGAGCCCATAGGCAACCAGTCAATCCAATCCAATTCAAATTAGCTTTATTGGCATGAATGTGTAACAACAATATTGCCAAAGCAACATACAAACATAGACTGTATATAAGAAATGGACGTAGTCATGTTGGTGGAAAAATTAAACATTTCTTCAATAATAAACTTAACTCAAGTCTCCGTGATTACACACCATGCTTCACAGTCAAAAACCATGCACCTCGCTGAGCACCCG